>JANHAO010004270.1:0-24516 GCA_026873985.1 Saraca asoca
GGAAAAGATAGACAAAAACTATAAGTTAATGACTAATTAAGGGTTAAAATCAGGTATTTTTATAGGTACATTTTCTACTTATCAAGCTCGCACAAGAATTCCACGCATGGCTAGTGTATTACTTGGACGTGAGATGTTTATCTAGCCCCTCAACCTGCGCAAGAATTCTACGTCTAATTAATGCATTACTTAGATGCAAGGTGTTCCGCATAAGAATTCTGTACGGGGCAAGCACATTACTTGGACGCAGCTTGCGCAAGAATTCTATGTATGCCTAACGCATTACTTGGATGCGAGATGTTTATCTGGGCCCCCGACCTACGCAAGAATTCTATGTCTGATTAATGCATTACTTAGATAGAAAGTTATTTTGCACAAGAATTTTGTACATGGCAAGCACATTACTTGGACGCGGCTCACATAAGAATTCTATATATAGCTAACGCATTACTTGCATGTGAGATATTTATCTAGCCCCCCGACCTACGTAAGAATTCTATGTTTGATTAATGCATTACTTGGACGCAAGGTCATTCCGCATAAGAATTCTATGCGGGACAAGCACATTACTTGGATGTGGCTCATGCAAGAATTCTACGTATGGCTAACGCATTACTTGGATGCGAGATGTTTATCTGGCCCCCTGACCTGTACAAGAATTCTACGTTTGATTAACGCATTACTTGTATGCAAGGTCGTTCTACGCAAGAATTCTGTGTGGGGCAAGCACATTACTTGGATGCGGCTCGTGTAAGAATTCTACGTATGGCTTACGCATTACTTGGATGTGAGATGTTTATCTGGCCCCCCGACCTGCGTAAGAATTCTATGTTTGATTAACGCATTACTTGATGCAAGGTCATTTCATGCAAGAATTCTATGCGGGGCAAGCACATTACTTGGATGTGGCTCATGTAAGAATTCTATATATGGCTAATGCATTACTTGGATGCGAGATATTTATCTAGCCCCAGCGCTTTGCAACGTGGGATCTTAGCGGGCCGTTTAGTTCCCTTACTTGTTTTACATGTGTGGGTTTTTGTTTCCCAATGGTGGTTGATAATTATTGCTTTCGACTTTTGGTGTACATATGCTGAACCATCATTTATTGGCCGTTATTTTCTTTCGATCGTCGAATTGTGGATAGCTGACACCCCTCTTGATCCGGCGGTAAGGCTATATTCTCTTTTAAGCTGAGAGAGCCCTTCTTCTCCCTCTCACTTAGTCATTTGAAAATTTTTAGGTTTCTAGTGTTCTTGGCCTATCTATCCTCTCGATTGCTGTTACAGTTGCTCTGCCACCAGCCTTCGTCGTTCTTTATTTGCTCTTCGAGCTATTTCTTGATCCTTTAGACTTTTTCATCTCCAGCAATTACGGTACGCTCCCTTTAGCCTTGCTTCGTGTGCATTAATCTTCCTTTATAGGACATTAGGACTTGATTTTGCTCGATTGATTAGGAGATTGTTGATGCTGGTGAGTTTATATGGTTCATATGCTTAGTCTCTAATTAGAGTAGGATAGTCAGGTTATTGGTGGATTCTAAGATTCCTGACACATATTTGTGTCTTTTGAAATTTTATTATCTGTCTGGAGAATATCCTCTGTTTACTGGAGTCTAGGTTATTGGTGCAGTGGTAAAGGGTGTGCATGGCCTACGGGGTAGAGGGTTATTAGTTCTGATTTCGATATGGTTTACTCTCAATGAACTTATCGATCTCTTTATTTCCTTTTCTAGATGGGAGTGGGTCATGCACGTCGCCGTCACTTGATTAGGAGCGAGGATGATGAACCAGACTCTTCTTCAGATTCGGGGAATGTCTGTTAAGCTGAAGCTACAACACCTAGCGGGAGGGGGGCCGCTTCAAACCTGGGTTCTCATTCGAGATGTATCGAAGGCCAGAGGATGACATCAGGCCAACGCCCTGATCATCATGCGTTTAAACACCACAAATCCACTGTACGAGTTTGAGATGTTGCTTTTATCATCAAATTGAATCGGATTCCTAAGGGGTGCAGTGCTATGGTCCCTGCCCTTGAAGACTACGACACTCATCCTCCTCGTAGCTTTTTAGCTATTGGCATCCCGCATCTCTCCACGAGATTAAAATTCCCTATTCAACCTTTTATCATTGATTTTTTGAATAAGATAAAGCTTAGCCCCTTTCAATTGACCCCGAATTCGTACACTGTGCTAATTTTGCTGACACTTATCCATAAGGTCAATGGCTTCCCACCACCATCGCCCTAAACCCTCTGCTATCTTTACGAACTTAGGTGTGCAAATTCTGAGGATGGGCTCTATTATCTTTCGGTCAGGCAAACGCCTTATAAAGAAATCCTTTCGTAGGGGAGTGTGAAGGGGAAGTCCAATGTGGGATGCTACAAGACTCATTGGTTCTACATCTTGTGCCTTTCATTGAGATACCTTAAGAATTTTGATTTCGTTCTCATTTCGGGTAGGTGGGCTGGGTTTGAATGAATTTGTTTACTTGTTGACTTTTTATCTTCTATTTTGGATTCTGGCTTGTAGTTATGAGCTCTAACTTCTCGTTCAATTTTGCAGATGGCATCGGTAGGCGGCAAACACTCGGGGTCGAAAAGTTGAACACTCTAGATTGGTTCGCTTTGTCCGAAGCTCTCCAAAATGATTTCAAGTTCGACAAGGACATTCTTCGTTTTCACAAACTCGCCCCACCACTAAACATAGTTGTGATGAGTGAGATAAGGATTTGCTAGCTGAAGGAAGTTTGGCCAGCAAACTTTAACGACTACAATAAGATCATGGACTTGATTCTTATAGCACTTTTATCGGACAACAAAGATGATGCTCCTTCGAGCCGTATGGTCGTCTCAACTCAGGTCGTTGTGGATCAGGCCCTAGCACCTGAAGTGAGACCTACCTTTGAAGCTCTAGCTGCTACTGAGGCTGAAATAGTTTTAATTGTTGCAAAGCAACCAATCACTATTGTAGAAGTCCCTCTTCCGGATCCAACCTCTTCACCATGCTCTAAAGGGGTGGAGGTAACCCATATTGTCAGTCCTCCCAGTCCCTCCGATCCTCTCCAAAAGAAATGAAGGATTGCCCAGGGGAGAGAGAGAGCGAACCCTCAAAACCCATTAGGGGTTAACCTCACAAGGCCATTAGCTGAACCCGGATCAGAAATAGAGGTGCACGCCCAGACTCTTGTTGAGAATTTCTTTATGGTCTTAGGTAATGATGGTAAGATCACAGTGATTGAGAGTGAGGATTTTCCCCTTGAGAGGCTGGCAGGATATACTGCTCGGCAGGGTCTATCGATATGTGTTCTTACTCATCTTAGCTATCCTTCTTATTATCAAGTCTGACTTTACTGTTTGTTTTTATAGGGTATTCTGCCATTGTTGAAGATTGTTGCTAAGTGCGAGGATTGAGATAGAGAGAAGTCGCCCTTTATAAATGAGATGAAAGCTTGTTGAGTTGAGGTGCAGGAACTTGGGGGGAAAATAAGGGAGTTGGAGACTGCACTATCCCATGAGATGAAACATCATGAGGATATGGAGATAAATTTTGGTCTCACAATTAACGACCTCAACAAGGTAAGGATAGAGTTGTATGATGCCCAAATGTAGTTGTGACATATGAACAAGGTGGCAAGCACCATCGAAGAGAGAGTACAAGCTACAAAGCAGCAGGCCAAGGCTTCTACTGAAGAGGTGTATGATACCCAAATGCAGTTGTGACATATGAACAAGGTGGCAAGCACCATCGAAGAGAGAGTACGAGCTGCAAAGCAGCAAGCCAAGGCTTCTACTGAAGAGGTGGCAACGTTGAAAAGAGAGTTGTAACTCGTGAAAGAGAGAGTGACAAAGGTTAAGGCTAAGTTATTCTTGAGTCATTCCTTTATACTGTGTGGCAAAAGTATCCTGACCTTGACTACTTTTTCTTTGGCCCCCAAGCCATCGAGGGGGTTGAACAATGGAGAGCTCGAGCAGCAAGGAAGAGTCTAGATACTGAGGTCCGCACCTCATCTGCAGAGGTCATTACCCAAGGAAAGGGCTATTCTCAAGTTGCTGACGTTGCTCCTACGCCTGATGCTTTTGATGTCCTAACTTCTGGTCCGTAGTCCATTGAAGACTTAGCATTCCATGCACGAGGGAATTCTATTCCATTCATATCTATCAGATGGTAGGTTCCATCACTCACGATCCTTTTAATGATATACGAACCTTCCCAGTTTGGTCCTAGGGTCCCCTCACTGGGTTTGAGGGCTCCGGGGAGGACGAGATGCAAAACGAGATCTCCAGGTTTGAACTTTTGAGCTCGCACTCTATGGTTGTAACGTCTCGCTATGTGCCACTGGTGGGCTGTAGCCCTAAGGCTAGCTTTTTCTCTCGCTTCTTTCAGGAGGTCTAGGTTCGTTGCGAGCAGTTGGTTATTATCTTCTGGATTAAAGGTGATTCTTCGCTGTGTAGCAACTTCAAGTTCTACAGGAATCATTGCCTCTCCTCCGTATACTAATGAGAAGGGGGTTTCCCCTATGGAGCTATTAGGCATGGTCCTATAGGCCCATAGTACTGACTATAATTCATCTGCACAAGCCCCCTTTTTAGCTTCTAACTTGGTCTTCAAGATCTTTTTTATGATCTTGTTGACGGCTTCTACTTGCCCGTTGGCCTGTGGGTGGTCTACAGCTGTGAAGCTCTTGATAATCTTTAGGTTTCGCAGAACTTGATAAACTACTCACTAGTAAACTGGGTCTCGTTATCAGTGACAATCTGCTGAGGGACCCTAAACTTACAAATGATGTTGTTCCAAACGAACTTCTTGACCTTTGAAGATGAGATTTCGGCAAGTTCTTTTGCCTGCGCCCATTTAGTGAAGTAGTCCACTGCCACTATCACGTATTTACAGTTTCCCCATGCCTTAGGAAGTGGTCTGATCAAATCTATCCCCCAAATTGCAAATGGCCATGCACTTATCATCTGCTTCAGGTAAGTTGGTAGAGCATGTGGCACCTTTGAGAACCTCTAGCACTTGTCGCACCTCTTGATGAGGTCGATAACATCTTACTTCATTGTCGGCCAGTAGAATCCCTGTCGAAGGGCATTTTGTGCAAGGAGAGCCCCCAGCATGGTTTCCATAATGTCCTGCATGAATCTCTTCCAAGACAATACTACAATCTTCGCCATCTATGCATCTTAGAAGCAAGGTCGTGAACCCTCTCTTATAAAGCATATCATCGTAGATGCAATATCTGGCTGCTCGAGCTCACAGATGTCACACCTTGAGTCTGTCTTCTGGCATCTTCTCGTTCTGCAGGTAGTTTAGGATTGGATTCATCCAGGAGTTAGGCGCTTTGACAATTGCCATAATGACATATTGTTGTTCGACGCTTGGGGATGGAAGGAGCTCTACAGATATCGCTCCTATAAGGTCTGGATCGTCAGTGGTAGACAGGTGAGCCAAAGCATCCGTGTGCGCATTCTGGGCTTACTAGATCTGAGTGATCTCAAACTATTGGAAGGAGCCTAACAATTCTTGGACTTTGCGGAGATATCTCATCATTTTCTCCCCCAGCTTGGTATTCACCTTTTATTTGACAAATAATTAACTGTAAGTCACTAAAAATCTTTATTCTCTTGATGTGCACCTCTCTAGCTAGTCGTAAGCCCACCAATAAAGCCTCATACTCATCTTCATTATTTGTGACCTGAAAGTCAAACCTCAAGGCATTGAAAACCTTGTGTCCTTCTGGACTGATAAGAAGCATTCCTGCTCCAGCCCTTTGATCACTAGACAACCCATCAACAAACAGTTCCTACCATGGGGCCTCAAGGACTTCTACCTTACTGTGTATGGGGCCTGTGAATTTGGCAATGAAGTCAGCCAACACTTTGCCCTTGATAGTCGTTCTGGGCTAATACTCAATGTCAAACTATGCGAGCTCTATTACCCATTTAAGGAGTCATCCCAAGGCATCTGTCTTTTACAGAACTTATCTTAGTTAGTACTGAGTGAGGACCCTGATGCTATGGGCTTGAAAATAGGGCTGTAGCTTCCTTGAGGCAATGACCAGGCAATAGATGAGCTTCTCCATGGTTGAATATCTTGTCTCTGCATCAGCAGTCTTTTGCTCACATAGTATATGAGGAGCTGAATTCCTCCCTCTTCTCATGTAAGCACCATGCTCAAGGCATGCTGGGACACACCTAAGTATATGGTTAATTTTTTGCCCTCTTTCGATTTAGAAAGGAGAGGTGCTTGCCCAGGATATGTCTTAAGTTCCTGAAACGCGACCTCACATTTGAGGGTCCACTCGAACCTCCTCGCCCTCTTGAGGATGTCAAAAAAGGGAACACATTTGTCTGTTGCCTTGGAGATGAATCTGCTAAGTGCAACAACCTGACCATTTAGGCTTTGGACATCTTTTGGTTTCTTGGGAAAATGCATATCGAGCAATGCCCTGATTTTCTCTGGGTTTGCTTCGATCCCTCTGTTGTTCCTGATTGCCCGAGGCTACTCTGAATGCACACTTGTGTGGGTTAAGCTTCATCCAGTAGCTCCTCAGGGTTTGAAACATTGCATTAAGGTCACGGACATGATCGACGAGCTATTTGGATTTCACCAGCATGTCATCTATATATACCTCCATAGTCTTGTCGATCTGTTCTTGGAACATCATATTCACCAACCATTGATAGGTTGCCCCTACGTTTTTAAGTTTGAAGGCCATCACTTTGTAACAAAATAACCCACAGTCGGTGATAAAGGAGGTATGCTCTTCGTCCTGTGTGGCCATTGGGATCTAATTGTACCCCGAGTAGGTGTCTATAAAGCTAAGCAGTTCATGTCCTACTGTGGCATCTACTGGCTGGTTTATCCGCGGTAAGGGGAAGCTATCTTTAGGGCATGCTTTGTTAAGATTAGTGAAGTCAATGCACATTCTCCACTTCCCATTTTTCTTTTTGACGAGTATAGAGTTGGCCACCCAAGTGGGATACCATGCCTCTCGAATGAAGTTGTTTGCTAGAAGCTTGTCCACCTCTTCTTTAAGTGTTATGTAATGCTTGGCGGTCATCAGTCTTCTCTTCTGACAAACTAGATTGGCTTAGGGGTCAATGTTTAGTCTATGCGACATTACGCTCAGATCAATACCTTCTATATCTTCATGATTCCAGGCAAAAACATCCACGTTTGCTTTAAGAAAACTCATTAATTGTTCCTTTACTTCGGGTGGTAGGCACTTTCCCAGCTTGAGGCATCTCTGTTCATCTGCCTCGCTCACTTGTACGTCCTCTAGTTCTTCAACTGGCCTCGTGGCTCACTCAGCATCTACCTCTCGAGGGTCGAGGTCATAGATGACCCCTTTCTCACTTGTCATTCGAGGCTCTCCCCCAAACACAACATTTACCTTCTTCCCTCGGACCACGAGTTTAACTGCCTCTTCATAGCAGCGCCGGGCCACTTGCTGCTCTTCGCGCACGCACCTAATTCCACCCGAGGTCGGCAACTTGATGGTTAACGTCCTAGTTGACGTTACCATGTCGAAGTCATTCATGACAGGTCATCCTAGCACCACATTATAGGCCAAGGGACAATCTATAAATAGGAAATTTTCCATGACAGTTGCTTGTTTGTCATGATCTCCCAGAGTAAGTGGGAGCTTGTTCCATCCTACTAGGAGTATTCCATCTCCAGTAAAGCCATAGAGGGGCTCAGGTGATGGATCCAATTGATCCTCGTTCACGCCCATCTGGTCGTAGCACCCTTTATACATTACATTAACGGAGCTCCCAGTATCCATCATGATCCTTCTTACATCAGCATTGCTGATATTCGCCCGGATGACTATGGCGTTGTTGTGAGGGTAATGGACCCTTTGTGCATCCTCTTCCATGAAGGAAATGTTGTCGTGGGATATCTTGGCCTTCTTAGTGAGTCTTTCGTATTCCACGTGACTTGTCAGGAGGACACAGGCCGTCTCTCGCATGTAGCAATCACGTGATTGATTTGAGGTGCCAAAAATATGAGGTCCTCCGTGTATGGTGAAAATGGTCCTCACGGATGAAATTTTCTCATGCTCAGGAGTTTGATGATGCTACAGCATCGATTGTCGGGGACGCAGGGGTCACTGATTGTGGGATCTCACCACGTAGTCTCTCAGTTGGCCTCTTTTAATGATGTCTTCAATGGCATCTTTCAATGCCCAACAATCTAATGTGTTGTGCCCAACCTTGCTATGATAGGCACAAAACTTATTATGATTCCTCTTCTTAATGGGGGTCTTCATGGGCCTGGGCCTATCGAAGTCTTTGTTATCCCTCTCGGTTGCATAGATCCTGTCTGGTGTGTCCGACAGGATAGTATAAGTGTTGTAGCGAGGTTGATACTGAAAATGTTCACTTCAGGCCTTCTTTATATTTCAACCTCTAGATTTCCCTTTTTGGTTGTCCTTACTGCTCTCACCTCCGTTCTTTTTCCTGCCTTGGCTGGAGGTACTGATTTCTTCTTTCTTGCTTGACTTCTTTGGGCCGAAGGTTTCCTCCCACTGAATCTCCTTAGTGGCTTGCTCATAAAATTCACCTAGGCTCTTGACCAGGGACTTATATATGTCCTCATATAATTTTCCATCCTTTCGGAGTCTAGGTGAGATCGCTGTGAGAACACTCTCATCGAACGGACTATCCACATTGCTGGCTTCTTACTAGAACCTGGCGATGTAATCCTTGAACAACTCATCCTTTTGTTGGAAGACGGTGGCCAAGTGGTAGGAGGGGGTGAGCTATCTTTTCAACACTCTGTATTGGGTGAGGAACTTGTTTTGGCACTCCTCCCAACTCCTTATGCTACGGGCTAGGAGACTCCTAAACCACATTTGTGGTACTTCTCCGAGCGTGGCGGGGAAGACTCGGCATTTCACCAACAAATTAGAGGTTTGTAAGTCCATCTGGACATTAAAGGCATCCAGGTGGCTGTAAGGGTCACTATCCCTATTATAGAGAGGGATGTTCGGGACTTTAAATCTACGGGGAAGTGGCTCTGTCTCAATCTAACAGGAGAGCAGAGTTCTCCCCATATGACTCCTGGTTCCCCAGGGATGCGGAGTTCTTCTCCAGTTGCTCCATCCTCTGGAGCAGTTCTTTGGCCATCGGGTCTCGGGGCTCAAACGGTTAGCTGGAGGTCTTTCTACTCCTCTCTTCTTACCTACTACAAGAGTGTCAGTCTGAAGTTCTGTGCTTCTTATCTCACCCGTTATCGGATGAGTCATGATCTGTGTCTCTCTTGTTATCAGTTTTGTGCGGGCTCTCGCTCTTGTGTGAGCTTTCACATTGGGAGTCATCCTCCTCATCCTTCTGGTCCCGATAGGCTTCGGGCCTTCATCGTGAATTGGAAGAGTGTAGCGAGTTGGTTCGACACCATTCGATCCTGGCCTGTTCTTCATGTTAGGGTCTTGACTGATGATGTCCAGCTTCGGGCTGCAGCCATTTCACCCTGCCTTAGTGGGCCCTGGGCATGTGTTCGAGCTAAAACTCGTACCATGTTAGCCAACTCCTTCATTGTATTCTCCAGTGCCTCCTGGCGCCAATCAAGTGCCTCTTAGCGCTGTTGCCAAGCTTGAACCTCATCAGTTTCACGGACTATATAGGTTGATGTTGGGTAAAGGAAGCTGTGCCGGTGTCGGCACCAACCGTGGGAGTAGCTGCATCTCATTGTTGCGTTTGACCTTCAGGCTGGTCAGTTAGAACTCCTGCACTCCTGGTAGCCTTTCCTCTTGCCATCGCATCTCAAACAGCTTATCAGGGAGTAAAAATAGAGAATGTGTAGTGGGCCCCCTTTCTTCTAGCCCCAAAATATTGATACCAAAATCTGGTCAACCGATTGAGTTTAGTGTTTCCCCTGACTACAACATAAATAAGACGGTGAATAGTAAAAGAAGGTAGTGAAGAAGAAGAAGAGGAGTTAACGAAACTAGGAGTTTATCATGGTTTGGCTAAAGCCAGTTTGGCCCCTATGTCCACGATGATCTTTTGTTATTCTCTGAGGATATTGGTTTTACAGAGTATGGATACAATAATGGAGTTTTCTCTTGGTGAATAGTGCTCACTCTCTATTTTGGCAGAGTTTCTACACCTATGCCTTCTTACCATCTCTATGATGACCTCCTCCATCTATTTATAGAAAGGGGGAGGGTTACAAGTGTAATTTAGTGAGTAGAAAAAATGATTCCTTTCACCATGCTGGGTATTTAATGCTTGGAGCCGGATAATTAATATTGGAAAAATCATTATCGGATATCCGGTGGGCTGATGTGTAAGTTCGGAGGTTGAGCTGTCAACTAGAGACGTGTGCCTTGGATTGCTGACTGGGTTCCGTACAGGCATCTGTTATTAGTGGGTGAGCTGGAAGCTGAGTGGGCTGATAGCTTTGGCTGACCTCGTCATTTGTACCTGGTCACTCTTCAAAAGATCGTGGGCCCTTTGCTGTAGGGTCGGGAGTCTCTTCAGCAAGCTGTACCCTTTCTTCCTTAATGTCATGAGATGCCTTCGGCTCGCACCCAACAGTTGAGAGTTCTCGCTCAGCGACCCCAAACTCTGTCCTGGACCTCCATCGGTCTAAGTGGGCTTCTAATTGGACCTTGACCAGCCCAAAAGGTGCTTTTAGAAAATCCATATAACATCTTTCAAGAAAAATCATTATGTACTTAGAATTCTATTATTTGCAATTATTGTGGTCATCAAGGTCATATTCTTGTGTGAGAAAAAAAAGGAAATTGGGGTTCCTAAAGTGTCTAAAAATTTAAGTGCTAACATTGAATGACCCAAATGAAGTGGGCACCAAAAAGTCCACCAAGTGATTTGATTGTGTAGAAAAGTTCTTACAAAGGTGAATAATTTGGTCAAAAAAAGAAGAAATCTTCAATAAGAGTTTCTCCAAAACAAAAAAAATAGAAAAAGAAAGATTGACACAACCAATGCTTCTTAAACATACATTAGTGAAATGTCAAAACTCAAACCTCTAAAGGAAAAGCAATGGATAAGAAAAAATTATCCTTTCATTGCAAAAGATATGTCTTGGTTGGAGACCAAAGAAGTTGTCTAGAGTTGTAATGTAAGAAAGATGGTTAATACTACCTTAAGCATAGTATGGAAATAGAAGATAAGTTCAACTTGGATAATTCAACTCAATTCACAAAGGAGTTAACTTCCACAAAGACGAATGAAATTTGTTATCAGTAGAATTCGGTACTATGAAACGGGTTGGCAAAAGCTTAGGAGGAGCCGAGTTTGACAAAAGGATGAGCTTGTCAGACCGCGAGGTTGTTGCGCAAAGGACTTCAGCTCGCTAAAGACCCAAGCTTGCTGACCGAACAAGCTCGAGGTTGTGAACCAGTAGCAGCCCTAGCATACAAGCTCGAGCTTGCTAGGACGAAGTCTTACCCGACCAGAAGCTCATTGAGGTCGAGCATAAGGCCAGCAGACAACTTACACCTCCACTTTGCAAATGCAGCCATTGGGTCCCACGTGCAGAAAGTAACCTGCAAAAACCAGTCTATAGTGCCCTAAGTAATCTTGTTCATTTAATATTTGATATAACAGATGTATAGTTTATTTAGTTCCATTTGTACACCTCTATGCTTCTATAAATGGGGGCCTAGAACCATTGTAAACTAGGAGATACTAGCAGAAATTCTACCAGACGTCATAGCCAAAATTCTATAGAAACTCCTTCAATATAATAAAATATCTCTATGGACATAGGGTCTGATGTTGTCCAGATTTGGTTGAATCACCTTAAACCTCTGTGTATTTCTTTCTTCTCCTCCTTCCTCTAGCCATTTTGTACCTCTTTACCTCCCAAACAATCGGAAAACAACTTGGGTCCCCAAAAACTCACTCTGTTGGCTAGATTTGTGTCTAACCAAAATCCACCGTCAACAAAATTCAAATGTTTGGTATATTTTATCATCTTTCAATGTTCAATGTGCTTTATATCTTTCCTGAGTTTGGATAGTTAAGAATTAGACATATTCATAATTATATTTGGCTTTATCTTAAAAATGATATGTGCTTTTTATGTTAAAAGAAAGTAATTTCTTCTATCAAGGCAAATATATCACCAATACTCTTGAAAGTATTTATATGTTTATGTTGGAATTTTGAGATATAATAACTCTATGTTTTTCAATGATCATATATATTGAAAGAAGCTATTTTTTTTTTTACAATTACTTGTTATTGCTGACTATTTGTATTCTTGATGGTTAGATATACCTTTTTATTTTTATATCCTTAATTCTTCAATAGGTTCCATATAAATTTTAATGAATTCATGTTTTATATAAGTATGGATGTTGTAATTTTCAGGATAATCAAATGGGCTTAGCAGGCCTTGTATGGATATTGTAGAAAAGCTCAGTGTGCAATCATTGTATCAGGGGCGGTGATTGAGTGTGGAGTATGGTTTTGTATTGTGGTCTTTTAACTTTTTATATGTTATCTTTCCCTCGAATCCTGATAATGTAAAAAATCTTAATTTACTCATGATTTATATTCAAAATTTTCCAACAAGAGATTCTAGAAGTGAGCGAAGGACAACATTACTCGAGACACCGCGCTGTCAATTTATAACTTATCACCAATTATTTTTTAATTGAATGCGTAGCATCTTATGAGTTACATCCTAAGTTATTCTGGATCCTATAGCTATTTATAGAAGGGCCAAATTGATCACAGTTCTTAATCATAGAGGACTAATTCCTGTATATCAATCGAGAAAAATCTATCCATAAATTCAACCTAATCATTGCATTTCGTCCACTCATTTTATGGCGTGTTTCAAGGGTATGAAATAATTTCAAGTGGATCATATAATTGAGTTTGCTATACATACCGAGACACAAAAGATACTTTTAGACTCAAACCCTTGAGATATAGCAAAAGAGTAATTCAATAAATAAAAAAAAGCCAACAAATTTACTTCATCTTTTCTACAAAAAATTCTCTTGTTAAAATCACTAAAAATATAAAAATAAAAATTATTGCTCAAACAAAATTTAGGTTTGGCATAAACCTTCAAAACTAATTTGTATCAATACTTTTTTAATCAAACAAAATATAATACTGAAACCAACTAGATTAGAAGAATCATAATCAAGAACTTGAAATAGAATTGAATAAACCTAATAGAACTGAACCCTGATATCACTTATTTGAAAAGCCGGTAATAGAAGCATTGTAATAGAATTTAAGATCAAAGATGTAAGAATATAGCAAATGATAAATATTTAACATTTTTCAACTTTTTAACTTACTTCACAGATAAAGATGGGAAATAAATTTCATCAACGAATCAAAAAGAGAATACAAAATGTTTAATCATTCTTAAATCTACATCTCAAGTACATTTAAAATATCTCATAACTTTCCTCTGACGATGCATTTTCTCTCTAATATTATATATATTTATCACTCTCAAAATAAATAATTTTATCAAAAGAGTAAAATCAAATTGTGGGATCTCATTTAACTCTTACGCAACATTTTAATAAATGACTTAAGCTAGTAGCAAGTTTAATGTGTTGTAGATGTAATTTTTTTATAAAATAAATATGGATTAATTATTATTATTTTATTTCTTATTCAGCCATCCATGCATAAAACATGATGAAGCAAACATAAGTATTTAATAATTAGAAACACTGTATCATAATAACACACTTTAGAGGAGATACATGGGATGCCACTATTAATTTCCACGTTTAAATAATTCTTCTTAAAAAGCAAATTTTAGAAAGTGATTTGATTTTTCTAATAGAATTATGTACAGAAATGATAATATATCAGATGTTAGATATGGGAATTTGAAGCCTTTTATATTTGCGGGATTAACTTTATCTAAATATTGTGGCAGGTGAAAAATATTTTGATTAAGAGTCAAGTGGATGCTTAGGCTAATAATATATAATAGAAAAGTGCTCTAAATTAACAGTGCACATGCTTCCGATATACTTTAAATATGTAATTGGCAACATCACTCAAACCTTTTCAACTGATTAAAAGCTTCAGTTTTTCTTCAAATTGATTGGTGGATAAGTAAGAAAAATAAATTTCTAATGTAATAGTACAAAAAAAATTGCACAAAAAAATAGTTAAAAATTTACAAAATTAAATCAGATCAAATCCATACAAACAAATCTGGTTTTAGTCAAATGAGTAAGGAAGATGAATGTTTGATCTATGACAAAAACTCTCCTCTAGTAATACCTAATCTTTTCAATTTTAGGGAAGATTTTACATCTTTCTAATGAGAAAAAATTGTCTTTGACTAGTTAAGTGAAATAAGGATCTATCGTTTTAACGTAACATTTGGATCAAGATCCTACCTATTATAGAATCCACCCAAATTCTATAATCTGTATATAGTACCTATAAAAGTCTAGCATACAATATTATAAAAAGAGCCTAATAATTCATTTTAACCTTAAATTTTAAATAATATTATAAAATATGGACAGTCCAAATTACAAATCTCTAACAAATTTTTATTCAACTATTTTACAAAAATTTACAACTTTGTATGAATATTTTATAAATAAATAAGCAAGCAAGAAATTATATCTTATTGGCAAAGAATTGTATAAATTTTATTTAAATTTTCTAGTTAAAAAGTTATAATTTTTTATGAAAAAAATAATCTTGCCAAAAAATTATAAAAAACATGCAATATTTTCATAAAAATAAAAAAAAATGTATAAATATACAATAGTTTCCTAACGTGAATGGATAAAATGCTTAGCCCCTATATTTTGTTGTTTAGATCTCTTCTATAGCAAACCAAAATTAGACAACCTTGTAAATTTTATATGTTAGTGAATTCTTCAAAATATCTTTCCTCAAATTCGCACAAATATTTCTTGTCTCTTAAATGGTGGTAAAATGTTGCCATATCTTTTTGTTTTCACTTCTGTTGTTTTATATTTATTTCTTATTTTTATTTTCATTTTTTTATCACAAAACAATTAGAACCGGCTGTAGGATACACATATTTCATTAAAGATGTATTTCCAAGGTTAAAGTAGATGTAATTTTTTTTTTTTTTTTACAAAATAAACATAGATTGATTATTATTATTTTATTTCTTATTCAGCCACCCATGCATAAAATATGGTGAAGCAAGCATAAGTATTTAATAATCAGAAACATTGTGTCAGAATAACACACTTTAGAGGAGATATGCAGGATGCCACTACTAATTTCCACGATTAAATAATTCTTCTTGAAAAGCAAACTTTAAAAAGTGATTTGATTTTTCTAATATAATTATGTATAGAAATGATAATATATTGGATATGGGATTTGGGGATTCGAAACCTTTATGTTAGTGGGATTTACTTTATCTAAATATTGTGGCATGTGAAAAACAATTTGATTAAGAGTCAAGTGGATACTAAGGCTAATAATATATAATAGAAAAGTGCTCTAAATTAACTGCGCACATGCTTTGATATATTTTAAATATGTAATTAGCGACATCACTCAAACCTTTTCAACCTTGATCACCAATTATGATAAGGCATCTTTGGTTGAGTGGAATTGTGAGAATGAGAATAGGATAGGATGGAAATGAAAAGTGAATCATTTTGAGAATAGGTTTAAGAAATTAGAATTTTTAGTTAAAAAGAATTAATATGTTTGGTATAATTAAAAAATGTAATGGGACGGTCCATTTTTCTATATCTATTGGCAGAAGCAATAAATATTGAAATAAAAAAAAAACTTAGGTCCATTTTATTTCCCTCTAATGAATTTCTTTTTCCTCTCAAAAAAATTGATTTAATTCTTTGATATTTTTTTTTGAAGAAAATGAAATTTTATAATGATTATATAATAGTCATATTACATTAATTTTATGGGTAAAAAATAGATAATAGTGGGTAAAGAGCATATGACTTAAAATATAAAGGAGTTAGATGTACCTTTTTAAAGATTAAAGATTATATGGACTTGACTTATGATACAAAGAGTTTAATGCATTTTAAAAAAATAAAAAAAAACAATGATATATTCAATCATAATATCTAATTAATATTTTATAATTTCAATATTTGAGTTATCATTATACATATTTGAATTAAGGATTAGTATAAAGGATATTAAAGACATTCCATAAGAAATGGAACATAGATATTTCTTCAATTCATGGGACAGGAAATATTTATAGTCCTATCATATTATTGAGGATCTTAGGGGGTGTTTGCCAAATTTGTAAACTAATTCTAAATAGTTTAATGTAAAACCAATTTTATTAAGTTAAACAATTTTAAACTAGTTTAAAATCAAACTTAGTTTAATTTAAAATTAGTTATAAACTATTTTTTTATAAATTTTGTTTAGTAAATCTCTCTCATGCATAAACTTGGAGTATACAAACAAAATTAAAAAGCAAACTATAATCAAAATGCTTAAAAACTTGTTTACACTGTAATACTGTTTAAATAGAAACCAGATATTTAAATATTAAGTAACTAACATATATATAAAATTTAAAAACCATTTCCAATATATCAACTTAGCTAGTTTTTAGGAGTTGGCAAACAACCTCTTAATGTTATTATAATTTTACAAGTTAAACAATGATTTTCTTAATTTTAACATCCACTACACCTTAACATAAATAATATCTAACTTATCATATATTAAGCAACAATAATTTTAGTGTTACAGTAGAAGTAGAAATATTTCCTATGAAAGGAATGCATTTTAATGGAATAAGTCTTTCAAGTGGAATTTCCATTTCATGTGTCAACAACTATTAGTGCGGGTTCAATTTTTTTAATGTCAAAATGCAAGTTGATTTAAAAATAACTTACTTTTTACAATAGTATTTATTACATATATTTTTATCATAATCAATTTGTGATGACAATTAATTCTATATTTTGATTTTAAACAATTTATACATATATCAATCAATTTGTAAATCTAAATTGAATACAAAAACATATCATCTGAGAAGCAATCACACTATACGTCAAAACCAAAATTTCCAAGGTTTGATCATGTACGACCAATATATATTTGCGTCTAACACTTACAAATTTATGTTGCAACAATTCAAAACTTAATAAATATTTTAGTTTAATCTCTTTTTCTTTTATTTTATTTTATTTTATTTTCATGTTCATGTAATGTATACAAATCGGAACTTCAGAGAATTTTTAAGGTTCATGTTATTTGATATTTTATGTGAAAAATTAAATGATACTGTGCAGGATTGCTGCTTTGTTCATCTATCCATTGTATTATTGAATTATCAAATCTAATGAGCTCATATAAGCAAAAACGAAAAAACAAAAAAAAAATCAACATTATTCATTAATGCACTCCAATAAATTGAGTTTAATTATTTTTTAGTTAATTGTAAAAATAAGCACACGTCAATTATGCATAAAAAATTAGGAGAAAGTGGAGAGATTTTCATACTAGTACACATATTTGAATTGGAGTTTTGGGAAAAAAATACACACACACACATATATATATATATATATATATATATATATTATGAATGAAAACATCAGAATAATATAAAGAATGAAAGGTTGTACGAAATTACAAACTTAAATTTGTAAGTGTAAGATATAAATAAATTGTTTGTGCTTGTTCTACTTTTGAATTTTGGCATCTGAAGCATAGTGTGATCGTTTCTTAATCGATTTGTTTTTGCATTTAATTTGGTTCTAGCAATCGATGGATATGAATTAATTACTTCAAGCTAATATATATATATATATATATATATACATATATATATATATATATAGAGAATCATTTTTAAGATTGATGGACACAAATTGATTACATTGAGAACATACACAATAAGTTATTGAGAGAGAAATTCATTTTTCAAGCCTATTTATATTTCACTTATTAAAAAAATTGACACATGTTAATAATTTTCAACATATGAATGGTAATATTTAAGTATATGTATAAGACAATTTTTATTTAATAATTCCTCTAAAGGAAAAATTACACATAAGCTCAACTCAATTATTTGTGATATGCACGTAATCCCCACATTATGAAAATATGTTAATAGTCCCCTAAATTTCATAATTTGTGCATTTAATCCCTTTTGTTCATTAAACATAATAAAATAAGTTATTTCATTATTATGTAACTAATTAACATATTAAAATACATTTCTATTATTTAAATTCACCATTTTTAAATTTGAAATTCTAGTTCAACACATTTTCATCCCCAATATTTACCTTTGTGAATGTTGAAGCTTCAACTCTATAATGAAGATGTTTGTCAATACCAATTTTTCTATTGTAACCAACCTCAGGAAGGCTGAATATCTATTTTGTAATATTCTTTGGTCATATTATTACATGGATTGTCTTGTTAAGTTTAGTGAATAAAAAAGTTAATATAAAGAGTTAAATGCACAATTTATAAATTTAGATAGATCACTCATACATTTTTATAGTTTAAGGGGTTAAGTGTATATTACAAATAATTGAAAGAGGTTATATGTAATTTACCATTCCCTAAAAGTAGCTATTTTTGGTGTTTTTATTTAAATTATGCCTATATTTTAAGATTTTGCATGCGATCCATCAAATCTCTAGCCATAATCGATTAAACAATATAATTTTGTTACACCTCAAGTGAGAATAGGGATGATAATGGGTAGGGTTCAGACTGGTATAATAATATCCATACCCGTACTTATTAAAAAATTTCATATCTATATCCTATCCATATCTGTGAATACTGTGTACCTGCGAACACTGTAATGGGTTTAAATACGAGTTTGTACTTGTGGGTATGGGTGTACCCATAGGTATACCTAGCAGAATTAAAAAAAATTTCTAAATTACAGTTTGACCCTATAAATTTTTCACTGACTTTAAATAGGTTCTTATTAAAAATATGAAATTATATTATGATTCCAATGAAAAATATTGAAATTCTACTTTAATTCCTTTTCCAACATTTTTTTTTGAGGCATTATATACATTACTCAAAACGGCGTCGTTTTGAGTAGTATTTATATAAATTTTTTTTTATTTAAACGAGTAAATGGGTTTAGATATAGATATTTTTTCATATTCATACCCTACATGTACTCATTACAAATATGATTTTCATACACATATCTGCTTATGAACACTTTTTCTTATATCTATATCTGTCCATGACGGAAAGATATCCACGGATAAAATGGATACAAGGGTAAAATTGTCATCCCTTAGTGAGAACAGATATAGAGCCTAGGTAATTGAGTCATGATCCACCAAAGCACTTGAATATAATATAATTTTGTTCTAAAAATTGAGGTCTAAATGCTTTGTTTAGAAAAAAAAGGAGAGAGAAAAGAAGATTATATTACTAAGAAAAGAGATTGGATGTTTATGATTAATTCTCTAAAATTCTTTACTATTTATTATTTTGCGATTCATCGATTTGGAGAATTTTTTTTTTAAAAAAACCTTTAAACTAGCAAAAAAAAATCCTCTTTTAATCATTTATCATTCTTTTTTGACTTATCTTCCATTTTTTTTATTGTCTTCCCTTCTCTTCTTAACTTCCAAACATATTATTAAATTCTAAGTTGAAGGGATAATGTAAAAGAAAAAAAAAACCAAAGCAAATTGTTACATAAACGACACTACATCGATCACAGTTACCACCCCTTGTTAAATGTTTTAAATTTGACAATTCCCTTCCATTCCCTCACCATCCATAACATACGTGTATGCTTAATAATGCAAGCGTGGGCCAGTTGAGAACAGATGAGATCTATGGAAGATATGCGGTGCTGTTGTCCCATTCCCTTCCATATTTTATTTTACTTTTTATATATTAAGAGTTTTTAGAAATTTAATTTAGAGACCCCTCACTTCATTCCTCCTTGAGTTGATTGGAATATTTGTTCTGTCAAAAGTCTTGTTCTTTTCATATTTTATTTTTCATTTTCATTATCATATCTTTTCACAAAAATAATTAAATTTTAATGTGAATAACACATCCTCTATTGAAGAGTGTAAGAATCCCACTTCCAAATTAAAAATAAAAAAGCATTATTAATAAACATTTATAATATCTTGCAGATGTATAAGTAATCACTTGTTTTCTTCACATTACAATTTTAATTATACTTACCTAACGCTCTGAAAAAAAAAGTATATTACTATATTTTTTTATAACTATGGTAAATGAACTCATATTTTTGTAAATTCCTTTAGAAAAATTTTAACATATTCATAAAAGCAAAATTTTATTATTAAAATTATAATTTTTTTATATATTTATTACCTACGATCCACTAAGCATTTTTCTTTTGCTTTTCTAAAAATTATTATTACAATTATCTTTTTATGTTTTAGACGTTTTACTTGTTCACTATATTCTTTTACGTTGAATAGCATATGCTTATTGAGGCACGCGTTGCATGAATGGATTGAAATAGTTTTAAGCAAGGAGAACTTTATGCTATAAAAGACATCGTGTGCTCAATTTATATGGTTAAAAATGTTTAGCTGAGTAATATAAATACTCACAATGTTTAGGAATTAAGCAAAGCCAATCAAAGTAAGATAGATTTGTAAACATCTTTTGGATACTCTAAATACAAACTTAAAAAATGGTGCGACCCACTGCAGAATTCACTCCCACTCTTTGGGGACATCATTTCCTTTCCTTTGCTTCTGCTTTTGTAAGTATTATCATTTCCTAAACTTAGTTTCCAGAGAGATTAGGATGCTAGCCTTGTGTTTGATGTATTGATTAAAGCTGCAGAACAAAGAAGTGGAAATTCATCAACATTTACAGCATCTGAAAGAAGAAGTAAGAAGACAGCTAAAAAGTGGTATTGAAGAGCCTTCTTGGATAACAATATTCAACGATTAGAAGTGTCTTATCATTTTCAGAGTGAGATTGAAGACTTGATACAACATTTCCATAAGAATCATCCATCTTGGGATGGCAAAGATTTAGATGCTCATCTTTACAACATTGCTCTTTGGTTTCGACTGCTTAGACAACAAGATTTTTATGTATCATGTGGTCAGTTTTACTCCCATATCTTAAAATCAAAGAGAATTTTGTGATTTGCGTTATTTTCACTGTATCCATTATGTTCTAAACAATATCGTCAAGAGTTCTAAATCCAAATACAGTTGCATCATGAATGTTTTGTGATTGTGGAAAATTTCAAAAACTGCAAAAAATCTAAGCTCTTAAATCACGTCGTGCAAGGTGATTTTTTTTTAATAATATATATATATATATATATATATATATTGCAATTAGGGATGGAGTAAGTATTGGACATAATTATGTCTTATGAATGTAACTTGGGCGGGCAGATATATTTAATAAATTTAGGAATGGCAAAAGTGATTTCAGGATGACACTGATTGATGATGTGGAAGGAATGCTAACTTTATATGAACCTGCACATTTTGGCATTGATGAAGAAGAAATTCTTGATCTGGCGCTAGAATTTATGGTTTCTCACCTTAAATCACGGTTGGGTGGCATGAAACCCTACCTTCAAGAAAAAGTAGTTCATGTCTTGAATTGTCCTATCCACAAAGCTGTACCATGAGTAGAGACCAGATATTGTATTTCTATGTACTCAAAAGATGATTCTCAAAATAATCTACTACTAGAATTTGCAATTCTAGACTTTAATATATTACAACATCATCAGAAATAATTAAGCCACCTCACAGAGTAAGTCTCAACTTCTTAAATTGCATCTGTAGAGATAAAAATTAGAATAAAAAAGTAACTCATTTTATTAGAACAATAAATATTGAAATACCACTTTTATAATTGAATCTTTTAACCAAATCTCTCTGTGTAAATATAGATATTGTACCTTTTTCTTTATTTAATTTCTTATCACTTTACTAGGATTTAGGATAAGTGGCACGTAAACCAAATTTATAGACATATTGTGCTAAGTCAAAAACAGGAAATTTCTAAGGGAATGAACTCAATGAACGAACCAAAAATAGCAAAACTTGTATGACACAGGTGGTGGAAGAAATTAGATTTTGTGAGAAAGGTTCCTTATGGAAGAGATAGAATTGTTGAGGGCTACTTTTGGCCGTTGGGAGCCTACATTGAGAAGCAATATCGCAAAGGAAGAAGAATTGTGACCAAATTGATTAATGTTCTTTCGGCTGTGGATGATACCTATGATGCCTACGCCACCATTGATGAACTCAAGCTCTTCACTGAAGCAATCCGGAGGTTACAATATTGAAGCTATAAAGGATTGACAAATTTTAAAATTATTTTCAGACCTTTTCTTTCTTTATTATAGGAGTAATGAATTACTAACATTATATAATATTTGGATTTTCAGATGGGATATTAATATGATGGATTCTCTTCCGGAATGTATGAAGGTGGTATTTGAATAACTCTTAGAACTATTGGAAGAAATGGAATTATTGACTGAAGAGGATGGAATATCGTGCTTTGTTCAATATGTTAAACAAGCAGTACGTTATTATTAATTAATTTCAAAAAAATCCACAGATGAATTATTTACCTTTACTGACTTTAATTTACAAGATTTGCTCTTTTTAATGGTTTGACTTTCAGGTTCAGGATTTAATGGAAGCTTACTTGCTTGAAGCTGAGCGGAGAGACAAAGGCTATATACCAACATATGAAGAGTACATGGCTAATGGACTTGTAACTTCTTGTTACCCAGCTCTTGAAGCAGATTTTTTCTTGGTCTTGGAAAAATTGCAACTACAGAGGTGTTTGAATGGACTTCTAATGATCCTAAAATTGTTAGAGCTTCATCAGTTATTTGCAGATTGACAGATGATTGGCTTCTCATGAGGTATAACTATGAGTATGAGTTATGAAAAAAGACTATTTTACATTTAAATTATAGTAGTTTTCACCGTCATTATATACATGTGTAATTTGAACTTAAGAACTTCTGCTGATTTTGTTTTGGTAGTTTGAGCAAAAAGAGAACAAGCTGCATCTGCAGTTAAGTGTTGCATGAAGCAGAAGTAATATGAGATTTCAGAAGAAGAAGTCTATAAAATAGTGCTAAAGAACCTGGACAATGCATGGAAGGATATTAATGAAGAGTGCATGAAGCCAAATGTTGTGCCACGGGTTGTGCTTGAGCTTGTACTAAATTTTTCAAGAGTAATTGAGCTTATGTACGGCCACTTTGAGGATCGATACACAAATGGGGAGTTGGTGAATGATTATGTTGCTGCACTTCTTGTGGATCCCGTAGGCTTTGATCAGAGCACATATATAATCACCTATAAGAACAACATGAATATTTTAATTTGTGTGTTTACTAGGTTTGCGATCATAATTATGTTGCACGTATTGTGTTTGCTCGTGGTTGTTGTTGTTGCCATCTTGTGATCTATCTTGAATACAAATAAATGCAATAAGAAGTTTTTTATGATTGAAGGGACCTCATTTACCACAAAGGACGGTTATATATAGAAGTGAGTGAAGTGTGGTTTGGTTGCATAGTGACAGCGCAGTGTCTGCATACTGAATTTTCACAAAGTGCTTACAAAAAAGGTCTATTAAGGCCTCTAAAATTTTTTTTAGATCTTGGTGTTAATATTTATAAGCTAATTTTTTATTTTAAATTGTGATTATAGTTACATTATGTTTAATAAAATTATAAAAAAAATCCAAAAAATAGCATCTGGCCTCAATCAAAATCGTGAAAATTTTTTATTATCTAAGTTTTTATATCTTTTTTCAAATTCATTCAAATATTTCTTCTCTCTTAAGCGGTGGTAAAATGCCGCCATATCTAATCAGCTTGTACTATTCTCCCTTCGGCCATTCATACTGTCACCACGTTATAAGATGCTTTTGTTTTCACTTCTGTTGTTTTTATATTTTATTTCTTATTTTTATTCTCATATGCTTTTCACAAAACAATTTATATCGACAGTAAGATACACATATTTCATTAAAGATGTATTCTCATATTTAAAATAGTTGTGATTTTTCTTTAAAAAAAAATAAATATGGATTAATTATTATTATTATTCTGTTTCTTATTCAGCAAAGAAATCCACCCACGTATAAAACATGATAAAACAAACATAATTAATTAATAATCTGGAACACTGTATCACAATAACACACTTTAAAGGAGATATAGATGATGTCACTATTAATGGAATTATGTATAGATATGATAATTTAGTGGATATGGGATTTGGGGATTTGAAACCTTTTATATTTGTGGCATTAACTATATCTAAATATTGTGGCATGTGAAAAATAATTTGATTAAGAGTCAATTGGATGCTAAGGCTAATAATATATAATAGAAGTGCTCTAAATTAAAGGTGCACATGTTTCGGATATAGTTCAAATATGTGATTTGCCACGGCACTCAAACCTTTTCAACCTCAATTTCCAATTATGATAGGGCATGTTTGGTTGAGTGAAATTGTGAGAATGAGAATAAGATAGGATGGAATTGAAAAGTGAAAAATT
>JANHAO010004271.1:0-24634 GCA_026873985.1 Saraca asoca
GAGACAGTATTCTGCAGCAATTTCATCTCCAAATTCAGATAACCAAATGATGGATTCAGCTCTTGCAGTCTTCATGAGAGTTGTAGAAATATCTCTTATCGTTCCTACAAGACAAGAATCACATCAATTGGACAAGTATAGCTCAATTTATCCAAGAATTACAGAAACTGCTCCAAAATGGCTGAAAATGCAGAAAATTATAAAATGTTGCCAATTGACACTAAATCCCAAATACATCTTAACTCAGCTGGAATTAATTCATTTAAGTTCTTAAAATGCTAAGCATGAGGATAAATAAATGTGTCAAATATTGTGTTATCAACGTGATTGACACTGTATTCTCAATTATTTACAAACCTATATATTGAAACAATTGCTATCTGTATGAGTTTAGAGCTTGCCCTAGGACAAGTTTCATTTAAATTAGACAACAGAGGATACAACTCGATGCTTAATACTCCAATCAGTTTGAGTAATAGTTTTATTCTTTTCTGGGCTTAACTTTTAGTTTTTAGCATAACTAAAAATCCTTTGAGTTATTTTCAAAAAAACATAGTAAGGATATGATATTTTAACAAGGTGAAGTTACTCAAAAGCAAAAGCTCCCAGTACTCACCTTAAGAGGAGAATGTTCTCTCCAAACTTAACTTCAAAGTCTTTCTTCTAAAATTGAAATCTACTTTTTGTTTATTGGAAACAATGCAACATAAAAAAAAAAGGAAAAAGTTATAACTGAATAATAAAATACTCAGGTAAGTAAGTCCTTTAGGCTAAAATTTTTACCTACACTGTAGTCAAACACAAACAAAAATCAATTTTAGATATGTTTCTCTCTCTCTCTCTCTCTCTCTCTCTCTCTTAGAGCCACATAAAGAAGAAATGAGATTGTCATTTATACTATACACTGCTTAGCTTTTATAGGCTTATAGAAGTGGCCGGTTAATCGACTGGATCAAGTATGGACCTCCAATTCAACTTGTTTCACCTACCTAACTAGTCTTACATACACAATTGGCCCTATAGTTACCCTATGAAGTTTTAAACTATTGGAGGTGTCAAACCTTATGGTAAAAAATAATTCTTAAAGGCTATAAACTTAATATGAAAACATAAGTTTCTATCAAATAATTTATACATACAATAACGTTAGTCATACCACAAAGCTATTCATAATAAGTTCCATGAAAACACATTATCATATCATTCAAATAGATCAAGTTCACTCATCATACATTCATAAAATAAGTCTTTTCGAGGTGGGAATAATAATTTTGTATGACCCAACACCACACCATGAAAAAATATAGACCCATATGTCTTTTTATCAACATTCCTATGAACTCTTCATAACATGTATCCTCTAATAGATGCCTCTACTTATTCCCAACCCTAATCATGTTAGTATTTCAAAACATAATCATAAGAATGTTGCATTACATTCACAAGTAAACTTATTGTCATACTATTTCGTAACATACATGTTCATAATTTCATCATAACCATCACAATCAATTCACCTATAACATGCTTTTTATTTTGTGATTAATTCCATGTAGGTCCAATAGTAGGCATACAATAACAAAACATAAATCATACTCTAAACCTTTCATATGATGCAAAACTTAATATACATTTTAGTAAATTAATCTATCTCATTAAATTATTTCATATCATAAATTCATTCTGAGGCTAACTGGGAAATAATACTAGTGTATACATCATTTTCTAAGAGGGATCAATTAGAAGCAAAGATTTATACATCATTTTATAAAAGAGATCAATCAAGAGCAAAGATTTTTCACTCATTTTAGACAATGCAATAGTTGCATGGCAACAAAATATAAATCTTACTATAAACCTTTCATTTAATGCAAAACTCAATATACACTTATGTAAATCAATCATAAGCATTGTACAAATCTTGCTAGTTGAGAAATAATACTATTGTATACATTATTTTATAAAAAGGATCAGTCATAAGTATAGATTTTCCACTCACTTTGGAGAGTGTTCTCCTTAAGCAAATCACACAATCGATCCATTTTGTGTGAATAATCCCCTAAACAACTAATTCAGTTCAAACCCAAACATTATTACTAATAATTTGTACATCTAATTCTAGAACTGCATTCATTTACCTAAACTTCAAAAAAGGTAAATTTAACCTCGAATTTGTATATTTACCTTATATCACATTTCCCTAAGTAAGAACTTATGAAAACAAGATCTTTTCCTTATTTTTCTCCCTTTCTAATCACTTTTCTCCTGACTCTAGGCTTCTATTTTCATGCTCTAAGGTTTTTATAACACCTATTTAAGATTAAATTGATTAGACTCAAACACGTGTCTAAAAGAGTGACCAATTGATCACAAGTAAGGGTGGAAATAGACTAGGTTGAGCTAGGCTTTACCTTAAATAAGGCAAGCCTACTTTGTAAAGTATTAACCTAATCCTGACTTATTAGTCTATGTAAAGCCAAAATTCAGGCTTGGCCTTGCCTATTAAAGAAGCCTGACCTAGCTTGTTAACCTATTTAAAAGCCTACTTGCATAAATAGGCATTTAAATAAGCCAATAAACCTAGGCTTCAAAGGCTTAAAATAGGCTCAAAACCTAGTTAGGCCTTATACATAAATACATGCATTGAAATATTATATATATTTTACATATGTATAATTATATGTAATATTATATATAAATATATCAATTATTAAATAGGTTGGCCTAATACGCCTACATGGAAAGCCTAAAGATAGGCCTATTTTTTAGCCTTGGTTTGGCTTGTTAACATAAATAGTCCAGGCTAGGTTTAGGCTATAGACCCTTGATAAGTTGCTTGGCCCATTTCCACCTTTAACCATGGGCTCGATCCTTGACAATGGGCCGATTGGTCGGTTGGTCTTTATGAGGTGGTCGACTAGTCGGTGTCAGGTTAGACAAAACTCCAAGCATGAAATTCTAGACAACAAAATCCTAAGGTAATCAAGCCATCGACCAGAGCTGATGTTGGGAAGAAGTCACAACACACACTCGATTCAAAAACTCGAATTTGAAGTAAAACGATTGAATCAAATATGAATTTGATTATCTTTTATCCTATCTTTACTTTCTATTAATTTTTAATTAGTGAATTCTTTTTAGATTGTGATGTTTACAATAGTGCATTTAAGCCTAAGACCAAAGGACAAGAAATCCTTATACCAAATGAGTGGGAATTTTATCCTCTGGCTTACTTTTGTATAAAGGACAATTGTTTTCAAATTATCATAAAATATATTGATATGTTGCGTAATGAAGATTAGATTTAAGAAATTAAGTAAAAAAAATGATCAAATAATGTTAGAAACATGAAGTGAACTAGGAATTGACCTGATAAGCTAATGTAGATGACTTTAGATACAAGATACGAGATTCATTTTTGGGTTTTTAGACTCATGATAGAAAATTTAAGAATTGTTTTCTTACATGAATATGTGTGTGATTGGTTTGAGTGTTTGTATAAAATGGGTCAAGAAGTGGCAAATTAGTATTGATTCCAAGTTTGGGAAATTTATAGGAATCTCAACTTTGTGTAATTATATGAGCATAAAATTTCAGGTCTTTCTTAATTTACATAACGTATATATTTTCAAGGATTTTATGTAATAGCTCATTTATGTGATTTCAAGCTCAAGTTCTTCAAATAATTATTTACAAGTTTCATAAATAAAAAAGCATTACTTATAAAATGTATGAATAAATGTTTAAAGTTATCCTTTTGCATTATGAAATCTATTAGAATTAATTATTTTATTATTTTATATATTAAATTTATTTCATTTATTTTATTATATAAAAATGTATTTTCTCTATGTTTTAAATATGCATTAAATTTTCAAGAAATAAAAGTATTTCTTAAGAAAACATAAGTATAATTAGATTCTGTATTTCTTGAGCATTTAGAATGCATTAGAAAGAATAGGATAAGATATGAATTAAGAATGATATAGCAAATTAGTAGTTATAGGTAGTAAAAATGATTTCAACAAGAAATCTATACAAGTATATGAAAGATTTTTGAGCTATTTGTGTATGAGAACTAGTAAGTAGTTAAGTGGGATTTGGAGAACCTTTGTGCACAAGAGATGTAATATTATGATTATGTTTTAATCACATGGCTATATAAGCCTATGATTCATGGCATAGTGTTTGAGAGCACAAAGTACAAGTTTAAGCATGTTTAAGAATGTTTCAAGGGACATATGATTTATCAGCAAGCATCGTTGTCACATTCTCGCTTCTAGAGAAATGTGATTGCCATAAATCACTTAGGGGTGACCTATGAACTTATAGCTCATAACTCATGGAAATAAATCCTTGTTTAATATTTAAAATCAAAATCAATAGTAATATGCACAGTTTAATTCAAAATAATAATTGTAGAAAACATATACAATAGAAATATAAACAGTTAGAAAAATGAAAATGTTTTGAAATAAATTCATGAGTTTTTAATAACAGGTTGGTTTGACTAATTGCTAGGTCTCTACCTTGAATAATTTGCATACTAAACATATTTCTTATCTCTAATAAGTAGAAAGGGGTCCTGCCTAATCATGATTCTTGAAATTTTGTGTATATGAGAAAAATATAAGGAAATGAGGGGTGTCTATAAGCATAGTACTCAATGAAGTAATGGTTTGTACCCTCTTTTGAGTTGAAATCCATTTTAGTCATAAAACTTATCTATAACATGTATATAAACATATAATAAGATAATCATATAAACATTTAAATCATGACTTCTTCTGGTTGTGAAAATCATTTGTAAAATCAAAACATACGCATAAAGTATTAAGCAAGAATTCTATTGTTACCCTGTAAAACAAGTCACATAAATTATTCTGACACATTGGATCATTAGTAGAAGTGATGTCTGCTTTACTTTAACTTATCATTACTTGTCCTTTAGGACCATATATAACTGATTTTTCCTGATTGCACCATATCCTATGACCTCAAGTCACATGAGTGATCATTTGTCGCATAACCCCTTGTCGTATAAGAGATCATTTGTCCCATACTCCCCTGTTGTATGAAAGACCATCTGTCTCATAACCCCTTGTTGTGCAGGAGACCATATATATATCTCTTAGTGCATATAGGTCCTCTAGTATCCACTTATTTGTACTAGCTAGCAGACATATCCATCGCTTACAATTTCTTAAATCTAGTTATACCTATCTTACCTATTCTATCCTTGTAGAGATTAAATACTTAGTTAATTATTAATTAAGGTCAGACTCTCTAAATATCATATCAAATTTATGTTCCAATCCTATGCCAACATATTAGTTAAGCTCATGCTTTCATACATATATATAATCATTTAGTCAATCATTCCTAATAATTCTAATTATTAGGCATAAGGTATTTATCTAATTCTTTTAATTTCTTTAGTAGACAAAATACCATTTTAGGCTATTTTCTAAGCAATAAGTTTAATACATAAAATAAAACAGAAACAATAGAAAACCACACTCATCGTAATAAGAGAGAAATCTCCTAAACCTAGCTTCGGAGCTTTTATCCTAGTTTTGACTTGAACTTTTGACTATTGGGAAAACTACAACAATCTAAAAAAAAATCAAAAACTAAGGAAAAAAAATAACTTAAGAAAAGAATTTGACCCCTTTAGGTCAAAACCCCTACCTTAGGCTTATATCCTTGTAAAGTGCAAACCAAAACCTCAATTAGCTTAACAATGCTCTTTAAAAACTACTCAATTGCAAATAAGAATTGAAGAAAATGTTATAAGGGTTGCTCCTTATATAGGCTCAAAAAAGTGCATGGTTGACCTACCTGTACATGGTTGGTTGACCTTGTAAGACTATGACGACCAATCAACTGCCTTAAAGATCCGTTCAACTAGTCAACTTAAAGCCTAAAGCTTTTGGCTTGAAACCTTAGTTAACTTGCCTTGTGGTCATTTTTCAGTCTGGGTTTTGAGTTATAGATTTTATTCTAACCTATTTTACACTAGTCTGTCCCATTCTGGTCTAAGTTTATACACATGTGATGTTACAAATTCTCTCCCTTTAGACAATTTGTCCTTGAATTATCTTTCCTAATACTGAACATGTATAACTCATAATGCATAAATTATATTTCTTGTTAATAAGATTTACCGACTATGAAGTGTTAATGATGCTTAACTACGTCCATTTTTGTACTAAACTAAAAACTTGAACTCCTTACTTAAGAAGTCTGGATATTTCATATGCATAATTGATTCTAGCTCCCCAAGTGATCTCTTTCTTTCCACTTATGTCCCATTAGACCTTGACTGAAGGAATATCTTTTGACCATAATTGCTTGACTTGTCTATCAAGAATGGCTACAAGCCTAACTTTATAAGTCATTTTTTATCTCAAATCATCAAGAATCTAAAGAAGTACATGACTTTCATTTGGTATATACTTTCAAAGCATAAACACATAGAAAATGGGATGTATACCATCCAATTCTAAAGGAAGATATAATGAACATTTAGTGATTCCTATTCACTTAAGTATAATGTATGGATTGATGAAACGAGTGCTAAGGTTCCCTTATTTCCCAAATCACATCAAACATCCAACTGGAGATATTCTTCAAAAAGACTTTATCCCTTTCTTGAGATTTGAGTGGGCATCTCCTTTTGTCCGCACTGGCCTTTTGCTTGTTCTGAGCTATTAGGAGTTGATCTTGTATGATATAAACTTTCTTTAGTGCATTTTAAACTAATTCTAGTCCTACAATGACACTTTCTCCCCTTTCAAACAATCCAACTGATATTTGACACTTCCTCCCATACAGTGCCTTAAAAGGTGCCATCAAAATACTGGTGTAAAAACTATTGTTATAACAAACTCTATAAAAGGTAATTTTTACATCTAATTTCTTGAAAACTCTAGAACATATGCTTTCAACATGTCATCTAGGATTTGAATAGTCTACTCATACTGTCCATCTGTCTAAGGGTGAAATTCCATATCGAACTTCAGTTATGTACCCAAAGAATCCTAAAAGGTTTGCTAGAATCATGATGTAAATTGTGTCCTTCTATCTGATATGATCAAGGTAGGTACTTGATGTAAAAATTCTATCTTGTTCAAAAAATCCTTGCTTACAATTTCTCATTGTAGTCGTCCTAACTAGAAAAAGATAAGCTATCTTAGTTAACTTATCGATCATAACCCAAATAGAATTATGGCCCTTTGTAAACTTAAGGTGTCCCATGACAAAATCAATAAGTATGCTATCTCACTTCCATTTAGGAATTTCAATACTTTGTAACAATCATATTGGCTTTTAGTGTTCCACCTTTACTTTCTGACAAGTAAGGCATCTAATCATAAATTTTGTTATGTCTTTCTTTTTACCTCCCACCAAATAAAACTATCTAAGATCTTGATACATTTTAGTAGCTCCTAGTGTATAATATAAAAAGACGTGTGACTTAATCTTATCAATTCCTCTCTTAACCTTCCTACATTTGGAATTTACAAGTGTTGATGGTAGATTTTGGCTCAATCCCAAATCTAGCCAATCAAAAGAATTCTAAGGACTTAGACTACAATCCGATTGAATAGGCAAAGAATAAGGAGATGGAGAGGAAGAGTAGCAAGGAGGATGCAAAAGGATTTTTAACGTGGTTTGACTAAAACTGAGTAGCACTGGTTTTTACGTTCACGGTGACTTTAATTGATCTGATGAAATTTTTATAGAGTTTTGATATGATTTACATACCCAGCTTATAGTGATCTCCCTTATCTTATTTATAGATGCTGGGAGGTTACAAATATAAATTCATAATTTGTATTTCTATTACATCAAGTAATAAATGTACAGGACAGCCTAAACTATTGCAAATGGCTTCTATAGGCTATTGGCTGACTTATATAGAGTACCTTCTATGGGTAGGCCTATGTAAGCTGCTTCTTACAGATTGGCCCAATGAACTTAGTCTGAGAGAGTGTCTACTTTAGGTTTGCCCTTGGCAAGCCCTTCACTGGGTGGAATGTTGTGCCCCACGAGCTAGGACCCTTAGTTCAGAGTTGCCGCTGGCCTTCGATCGGCGAGATCGATCTCACGAGTTCACTTTTGGCAATGCAAGCTCGCACAGGATGAATTATTGGCTATATGAGCTGGGGCTTATTCCTTAGCGAGCTAGGGCTTCTACCTTGTCCCGTGCTCTTGAGCGATCTGATGATCTTGGCTCTTTGCTCATTTGCACTTATCTACTACTGGGCCTTTGCCAGCCTATTTTGCACAAAATCGGAATACACCTATAACATTAGCCCCGTAACTCTCAGTTTGCTTCGTAGACTGGGAGTTGTAGTTTGCTAGAAAAGGCTTCATTTGTGGATTACCGTACAATCAAAGTTTTTAGTTAGCCTGTCGTTTCATCCATTCAAGGCCATGCCTCTTATTATACATGCTTCATAGTCATTGGCGAGTCAGCCTCATTCTTTCCCAAGGTATTTAATGAGAAAGAGTAGTTGGATTTCTTCCACACTTTTCAATAAGACCAGGTTGGTCTATTTGAGACATAGGAAATCTTTCTTCCTTCTTCATTGAGTGATCTGATGGGTGCCCTAGATAAAGCCCCCATATTTCTGATGGTGTGCCTTTTTGGTGAGGTGTATATGGCCTGCCACATAGGAGGTCTTTATGGGCAATACTTCTTCGAGGATTTTAAAAGACCTTGCATAAATCTTAGATTATTTTCTCACAATTATGCCATGGGATTTTGCCTTTCCAACCATGTCTGTTGACTTTTTTTGAATTTTTAGTACTAGATGGAGTGCTGGAAAAGAGCTTTGAACTAAGGAGGGTGGCAAGAAAAAGATTAAGGAGCAAACGTGCCCACCAGTCCTCCTACTGGTTGGACTTTATCTCCATAAAGCCAGTCTTCTTTCCAGATTGTAATAGCCGTAGGCTTCTTCTGATTTGTATTCTGAATCTTTTGATGTAAATTTACCTTGTTAAGGCTTTTAATGAATGAACTTTTCTTCAATATTTTTGCATGCTATGTTTGAATATTCTGCATATCATAGATGACAATATAAACTTCTGTAAATCATAATAAAATGAGACATTTAGGTAACCAATCGGTTATGCTTCACAGTGAGCAATGAATTTGAGCATCAAAGTATTTTAGTGATGAGTAACATATAAGTAGGTCGCATGAGAGTTGCGTCTAGTAGCATGTCGCATACGAGCGAATGATAAGTCGCATGAGAGTTACACCTAGCAGTAAGTCATATACGAGCTACGAATGATAGGTCACATGAGAGCTATGAGCAACAGGTCGCATGAGAGCTGCAAGCAATTGCATGCATACGGTGCCTAAGAAAGTTGGTCATGTGTACGACGAGGTAGTGTGCATATGGTGCCTGAGAAAGTTAGTCATATGCATAAGTTAGAGGTCACATGCATATGATGCTTAAGAAAGTTGGTCCTATACCTGACTTAATAGGAGGTTACATGCACATGGTGCCTGAGAAAGTTGGTCATGTACAGGATGAGGTAGTGTGCATATGGTGCCTAAAAACGTTGGTCATATGCATGCTAGATCATATTAAAACGGAGCCTGGAAATAGGTCGTTCTAATGTGATAATGTTAAATTAGTCGTACTAATGCAGTGCCAAAGAGTAGGTCACATTAGCATGACACTAATTTAACCCAAAATTTAAAAAGGATACAGTCACAAGTTGGAACAAGGGAGCTCGCATCTTGGGGGCTAACTGCCAAATTATCATTTTACTGAAAATTTGCTTAAAGGCTATTTATACATAAAAATTTGGGCTACTTCTACATGCCTCATTACAGGATTAAAATAAGGTTCTCATTATGGACATCTACCCTTGCTCAGGATCCCACTGAGGCTGAAAGGGCTGTTGCCCTGTAGGTTACACCATGTAATCCTTTAAGCCACCCCTCTCAATTAGATCTTCAATCGCGTCTCTAAGGGCTCAGCAATCCTAAGTTTTGTGCCCAACTTTATTATGGTAAGTGTAAAATTTGTTCGTGTTTCTATTCACACGAGGAGTCATCAAAGGGTGGGGAGTCCTGAAGTTTTCTCTACCCTTTTCTATCATAAATATCCTACCTGGAATGTTCGATAGGATACTATAGTGATCATGGCGACCTAGATGCTAAGGTCGCTCGATTCATGTTTTCATCGTGAGTTGGACATTGGAGTCAGCTTTTTAGCTATCGTTGCTCCTTTTCTTGCTTTGAGGGGAGTTGTTCTGCTCATCTTTTTGCCTGGACTCCTTAGTGCCAAAAGTTTCCTCCTACCTGATTTATTTGGTAGCCTGATCGTAAAATCCAGCTAGATCTCTTAGCAGGGACTTGTACAGGCTTTTATACAGCTTTCCATCTTTACGGAGTCCCATGGAGATTGTTGTCAAAATGGTTTCTTGAAAGGGATTTTCTACTAAATTGGCTTAAAGTCTGAACCTAGCAATGTAATCCTTCAGTGACCCATGCTTACGTTGAAAGTTCATCACGAGGTGATAGGGGGCATAAGCTGCCTCTTCAACGCTCGATACTAGTTAAGGAATTTTTATTGACATTCTTCCCAGGTATTTATACTTTGAGCTGGAAGATTTCTTAACTAAGCTCGAGGCACCCCTCCCAGGGTTGTTGGGAAAACTCAGCATTTAACTAGAGGATCAATCGTTTGTAAATCCATCTGAACATTGAATACGTCCAAATGGTCATAAGGATCGAAGCCCCCATTGTGTGGTGGAATTGTGGGGACTTTTAAGTTTATGACAAAAAGAATGTGCCTCAATTTCTTTAGAGAATGACAACCTTTCCTCATAGCAACCTTAATCATTCAGAGCTCAAAGGCATTCCTCCAACTGATTCACCTTTTGAAACAACTCATCCACCATCAGATCCCGCACCTCAGATCACTGGCTAGAAGATTATTGGTTCTTTTGACTCTCCTGGTCTCGAGAACAATGACCTAAAGTTTATTTTTATAAGCAGTGACCTGAGGAAGCTTCTTGATTGGCTCTAGTCGAGCATCCAGCTCACTGTTGCTGGTGAATGCTTCTAGGTGTAACGACCTCAGCCTGCCTTTGCATACCCTGAACCTGTGCTTGTGCTAGCACTGTGACTACTCTAGTCAATTTTCCCATCATATTTTTCAGTCTCTCCTAGCGCTGATACCATATTTATGCTCCATCAGTCCCATTGCAGCAACAGTAGGTTGGAAAGAGTCGACTGGGGGGAAGCCAGCAGCAACACCTATAACAAGAGTAGTGGAGGAATCTATTGTAAGCACATGACCTTCTAGCCGATCAGCCAAAATGTTTGAAGCTCTAATGGCTCTTTCTCTTACCATTGAAACTACATAGGAAATCCACTGGAATACGAGAAATCAACCAAAAAATAGATAAGTCCCCACAGACAATGCCAAAATGTTAATGGTGAATTTTGGTTCAATCTCAAATCCAGCCAACTAGAAGAGTTCTAAGGATTTAAACTGCAATCTTATGTAACAAGCAAAGAATAAGGAGACAGAGAAGAAGAGCAGTAAGGAGGATAACGTGGTTCGACTAAAATCAGGCAGCACCGGTCCCTACATCCATAGTAGCTTTTATTAATCTAATGAAATTTTTATAGAGTTTCGGTATAGTTTTCAAACTTAACTTATAGTAATCTCCCTTCTCTTATTTATAGAGGCTAGGAGATTACAAATATAAATTCATCATTTATATTTTTATTATATTAAGTAATAAATATACAAGACAGCCTAGATTACTGTAAAATGATTTCTGTGGGCTACTGGCTGACTTTTGTAGTGTACTCTCTGTAGGTGGGCCTGTGTAAGCGACTTCTTGTAGATTGGCCCCACGAACTTAGTTTGAAAAAGTGCCTACTTTAGGTTTGCCCTCGACGAGCCCTTCGCTGGGTGAAGTGTTGTATCTCGTGAGCTAGGACCCTTAGTCCAGAGTCTTTGTTAGCCTTCGATTAGCGAGATCGATCTCGCAAGCTCGCTTTTGGCGATGCAAGCTTGCATAGGATGAATTGTTCTTTAGCAAGCTAGGGCTTCTACCTTGTCCCCTGCTCTTGAGCAATCTGATGATCTTGGCTCTTTGCTCATTTGGACATATGTTGCTAAGCCATTGCTAGCCCATTTTGCACGGAACCAGAATACACCCATAACAACAAGCAATCCTAATACATTATGATCCTAGTTTGATCCACTGAGATCTGAGTGTCTGGCTTCTATTTAGTCCTTTCTTGCAACTTAAAAACTTTATGGCCCATAATCTAGGTAGCTTTAATCTATTCCACTAATGGTGAATACATTTACATATTGGCTATCAAAACTCCTCATTCACATAACTTTAATTATACCCTACTCCCTTCTAACTTCTGCATATCTATTATCAAGTCTCTCCTTTCTAAACCGATATAAGCTAGGCTTTTAATTGATTTACAGCAAAGTGCTTCGGTTACTACATCAGCTTTGCTAGGGTGATACTGGATACGACAATTATAGTCTTTTACTAGTTATATACACTTTCTTTGTCTGAGGTTTGGATCCTTCTACTCAAAGGTATATTTAATGTTCTTATGATCCATCAAAACCTCATAAATATCTCCATATTATGGCGGACACAGGACCCAAAGATTAATGGGGTCACACTTAATATATTAGAAAACTATAAAATAATATGCTGTCGATATATACATAACATTTTAACAAATAAATATGATCAATAAATATAATAGTGTGTAACTATTGTAATAAAAAATAAATAATTTAATTTTATTTAATATTTTGTTATAAATTGCCAAAATTAACTATGAAAAATGTGAAACATATACATTTTTTTTATAGTAGTTTAGCCTTTTCATATTAATTAAGAGCATATAAATTAAATTAGGCAATTAGCAGAATTATAAAAGTCTTTTCATTTAGTATTATATTGTAAAACTTATTATGAAAATATTAAAAATTTATTGAATACAATTTAATTCATTAATAACATATTGTATATTAAACGATAAGAGTTACATCTAGCAAAATAAGTGATTTCATGTATGAGAAAAAATTTTATCATTGTCCAAACATGAAATTTTTTAATATTTTGAGTTTGATTATATATGCAAGATCCAATAATTAATATTTATTTTTCTCACTCTCACAATAAATAATTTCTTTCATTTAGTATGTCTTAAATTTAATAATTAATTAATTTAAATGAGTTAATAGAGTCTAAATAAAATATTGAGTGGGAGTTATAGATTAATTTATATTAATTATTTAATTGTCATAAAATAACGCATAATTAACAAAGATTTAAGGAAATAAGTGTGGAAAAGTGCCCACACTCATTGTAACCTGGGTCCACCCATGTCTCTGTATAAATAGTATCTCCAAAGTTTTAGTGCGACAATTATAGTTACCATCTCTAATTCATGTGTTGGATGGTTCCTCTTATGTACCTTCAATTACTGTGATATATAAGGTATCACCTTCCCATATTACATTAAAACATATCCTAAACCAATCTTTGATGTCATAGTACACTAAATATCCTCTCATTCCAGATGGTAAAGTCAAAATCAAAACTAAGGTAGGACACTCCTTTAACATTTTAAATTCTCTTGATATTTGTTTGTCCATTCAAACTTTACTCTTTTCTAGCTTAATGAGGCCAAGGTGCTACCAGGCAAGATAAATCCTAGACAAACTACTTTAATATCTTGTTAATCCCAGAAGCTCTTATTCTCTGTGACCATGGTCGGTTTCGACCAATTCTACACCATCTTAATCTTTTAGAGGTCCACACTAATACCATCTTTTGAAATTATATGCCTTAGAAAAGCCACACTCTATATCCAAAAATCACACTTAGTGAACTTGGCATATAACTTGTGTTCTCTTAGAGTTTGGAGGATTATCCTCAAGTTTAGGCATGCTCCTCTTCACCCTTTGTGTAAATAAGGATATTGCCTATAAAAACAATGACAAACCGATCAAGGAATGACCTAAAAACTCAGTTCATAAAGTCTATAAATGTTACTGGAGCACTAGATAACCCAAAAGACATGACCAAGAACCTATAATGTTCATAACAAGTCCTAAAGGCTGTCTTAGGTATGTCATCCTCTCAAATCTTTAGTTGGTGGTACCTAGAACAAAGATCCACCTTGGAAAAGCACCTAACTCCTTGGGTTGATCAAAAGGGTCATTAATCCTTGATAGTTGATACCTATTCTTAATTGTCACTTTATTCAGCTAGCGGTAGTTTATGGAAAGTCACATCGAATCACCCTTCTTCTTGACAAATAGAACTGGAGCGCATCATAATCGGGTACTCAATCAAATATACCCCTGATCTACAAGATCTTGCAATTGTAACTTTAACTCCTTTAACTCTGTCGATGCTATCCTATAAGATGGTATAAAGATGGGCTAAGTTCCTAGTACTAGGTCAATTTCAAATTCAATCTATTTGTCTAATGGAAATCTTAGCAGTTCATTCAAAAACACATCCAGATATTCATACACCATTGGAATAGATTCTAGCTTAGGTGTAGTCTTTTCCATATTTTCACAATAGCCAAGAATGCTTAGCATCCTTTCCTCATTATTCTTCTCATTTTTATAGCTAAAATTAAACCTATTTTCATGTCGTTTCAATCCCCTTGGAAAATAAAAGCAAGCTCATCTAAGAAAGAGAACTTAATCATCTTTTCATCACAATCCAAAAGGGCATAATGAACTATTAACTAATCCATTCCCAAAATTACGTCAATGTCCGTTATTGGCAAGATCACCAGATCCACTTCCATAGTTTTTCTTGACATATATTACATTCTCTGACTATCCAAGTTGCTCGAAGGCAATCTCCATCGAAGTATCCACATACAGATTGTCATATAGAGGTTTAGTGTTTATATTTAAGTTTGTGGCAAATATATCTGATATGAAAGAGTGAGTAGACATTAGTAAGTCAAGACTTAATGGATATCATACGTACTGCTATTGTATTGGATGCATGAGCATTGTACTTAGTTAGTGTAAGGACTTTAGCAGTTCATCACTCCTGAGAAGTTTGTTTCTTGCTTGTGATCCTAATCCTCTCCCACCACCATTTACTAGTGGTCGCATTGATGCTACAAATGTGGCGAACATAGCAATCTTCTGAACAATTCCTTCTGTGTTCAATGTTGGGCATGCATTTTCCTTGTGGCCCATCTAACCACACTTGAAACATGCTCTCATACCCTACATGCAAATTCCTGAGTAAAATTTCCTACATATGGTGCATGTTAGTGGTTCTTTGCTGAGGTCTCTACTTAAGGGGCAATAATATTCTGTGATCTCACAACTTCTTCATGTCCAGCTCTTTGTGGTATAAATCCTACTAACTTAGAGTTTCTGTGGCCTTAGTTATAGCCCCCTATTGTTGGGATCTTCTTATTCCCTCTAGACTTTTAGGGATAGTTATTCCTTTCAAACTTGCTCCTCATTCGCTTTCTATCTCTTGTAGCACTTTCAATCACCTTTTGTTCCTTTTCCTTTAGCTTTAGGTCTAAAGCCCTGTTCATGATATCTACCATTATAATTTGGTTGTTAATTATGATGGTTAAGAAATAAGAGTTTGGTAGACCTCGAACAAAACAATCTACTTTTGACTTGGGTCTGGGATCATGCTTTGCTCAAAATAGGGTAGTTTATTAAACTATGACATGTAGTCAGTTATTGTCGTTCCTTGAAGCATTTTCAAATCCAAAAACTCTTGGACTTTTGCATATCTTATACTTTTTGGTAAGAACTACTACAAAAATGCTTATAGATAGTCATCCCAAGTCTCAGGTTAGTTTCTTGGCCCTTGGTTATCGCACCAGGCCTTGTGCTAGTGTAATGTTTCTCCTTCCATTACAAATCTAATATACTTAATATATTGTGTAGAGGGACAACCTATCACTTCCAATATTTTCTCAGTCTATTCTAGGAACTCTTATGGATCCTTCGTGTTATAATCACCCTGAAACATCTTAGGCTTCAAGCGAAGGACATCCATGATGTGGGTGTTTCTAATCAAAGGAGGTGGTGGTAGTGATACAACCTCCTCTTCCCGACGTATTTGTTCACTCTATTCTTCTTTTTGAGTCATATGTGAACCAATACTTCCATGGTTTGTTGTAATTAATCCACCTAGTCTACAAGCGAATGAATCTATGTACCTGTGTCATTCCCACGATTTCCTCTTTGCCTAATCAGCAATAAATTGGAGGGAAATTTGATTTCTAGTCCTCACTTTTGGTTGGTTCTCTATTTTGCCTAAAGCATGAACTATGAGCTATTTCGCCCTAGTATTATAAGAGAAACTAGGTCAATTATAGGAAGGTCATTTCTAAGATGCAAGTAAATATGTCATGAGCATGGATAACTGAATCCTTGAAAATGATAATTACTCCCAGGTGCACTTACGATTTCCTGACCCAACTCATCCCTAAAGCTAGCCAGGAACCACTAGAGCTCTGATACCAACTTGTCATATATCTACTTTTAAAGAAATGTGATTGGCATAATTCACCTTGTGGTGACCATAAATCCATGGCTCATAACTTATATGCAAATAAATCCTTGTTTAATGTTTAAAATAAAAATCAATAGTAATGTGCACACATTAATTCAAAATAATAATTAAGGAAAACATATGCAGCAAAAACATAAATAGTTAGAACAATGAAAATATTTTGAAATAAATTTATGACTCTTTAATAACAAGGTCAGTTTAGTTAACTACTATATCTCTACTTTGAATAATCCACATGCTAAACATATTTCCTACCTCTAGTAAGTAAGAAGGGGTTCTACTTGATCAGGATCCTCAAAATTCTGCATATCTGGAAAAAAAAAAGTGTTAGGAAATGAAGGGTGAGTATAAACCACAGTACTTAATGAAGTAAGGATTATGCTCCCAGTTAGCCTTTTTAACCATAAAACTTGCCTATAACATGTACACACACACATATATAATAAGATAATCACAAAAAAAGTTTAAATCATGACTTCTTTTGGTTTTGAAAATCATGTGTAAAATCATAACATACTTAGAAGATGTCAAGCAAGGACTTTGCTATTACCCTATAAATCAGTTCACATAAATTATACTGACACAATGGATCATTGGTTAACTTTAACTTATCATTTACTTGTGTTCTGAGACCATACATAACTGATTGTGTCTGATTGCACCATATCTCATGACTTCCTATCACACAGGTGACCATCTATCCCATAATCCCCTGTTGTATGGGAGACAACTACATGTACATTTCTTAGTGTGCATAGGTTTGTCCACTCATTTGTGCCAACTAGCAAACACATTCATCCTTTATAATTTCATGAATCTAGTTATGCTTATCTTACCCATTCTTTCTTTGTAGAAATTAAATAATCAGTTAATTATTAATTGAAGTAAGAATCAAATCTATGTTTCAACCTATGCCAAGCTATTAGCTAAGCCTGCACCTTCATATATACATATAATCATTTAGTCAATCATTCCTAATAATTTTAGTTATTAAGCTTAAGGTATTTATATAATTCTTTTAATTTTCCTAATAGACAAAATACATTTTTGGGCTATTTTCAAAAAAATAATTTTAATACATAATATGAAGCCAAAAAAGTAGAAAACCACACTTATCTTAGTGGGAGAGAAATCTCCTAAACATAACCTTGAAGGCTTACCCTAGTTTTGACCTGAGCTTTTAAGTGTTGAAAAAATTGCAACAATCAAATGAAAAAAAGGAACTTAAGGAAAAAATTTGACCCTTTTAGGCTAAAACCCCCACCTTAGGCTCACACCCTTGTAGAGCATACCAACCCCCTCATTTAGCTAAGCAACACTCTTTAGGAACTACTCAATTATAAATGAGGGTTGCGAAAAATGTCATAAGAGACTACTCCTTATATAAGCTCAAAAGTCGTGGTTAACTAGCCTATGCACGGCTAGTCAACCTCGCAAGATTGTACTGACCAGTTGACTACCTCTTGGATCCAGTTGACCGATTAGCTTGAGTCCAAAGGCCACTTTTTACTCAAAACCTCAGTCGAACTTGCCTTATGGTTATTTCTTAATTTAAGTTTTGAGTTATAAATTTTATACTAACCCATTTTACACTAGTTTGGCTCATTCTAGTCTAAGTCTATGCACAGAGGATGTTACAATACAATCCTTTTTCCTTTAACCCACCAATTACTAATACTATATTTCATGATAGTTTATGTTGACAAGATGATCGATCTATATGTTATATGCATGTTCAAGAATAGTGGACTTCAGCATGAATAGAATGATGAAGATGATTGGAGAAGTATATGAATTATGTTTGTTGATACTTGTGTGTGCGCGCGCGCGTGTGTGCATTATATTATTTGTATTTACATGTATAGTTAAAATATTTTCAATCCAAAGATGGGTTAGTTATCTTTACTCACTGAATACTCAAGTTATATACGTCTCATTCGTTAACATTTTTCAAGTTAATGAATTCATAGAAGTTATCTTAATTAAGAAATACTTCACAGCTTGTATGTGATTGATGTCGAGTATGTGATCTCTTAGATTTACATTTGGTGATTAGTATTTATCCAGTAAGACAAGAAGTCCGGATTTATGTTTTTTAACTTTTTAATAAAGATTTATTTATTTCAAAGAAATTAGGATAATTTTTATTAAAATCTTTATATATCATGAGTTTTAAATAAAAAGACCTAAAATTATATTTTCTAAATTATTTTTAGATTTTTAAATTAAAAAAAAATTTAGAATTAGAATACTCATAAGTTTGTGAGTCATCGTTTAGTGATTTGTACTAATCATACTTCAAATTTCAAGATGCGACAATTTTTAGTTAAGTTTGCCTAGTATCATTTGGTTGACATGCCTTTAGTGACCAATTGAGCTAGTGGACTGATCGACCGACCCTTTAGAAAGGCGTGACCACTCTACTGGTTATTTTGTGACTTTTTTCCCTTTTTAAGTCTAATATAGCTACCCGTGTGACTTTATGAACTTGATTAAGCATTCATACTTCAGTTAAGGCATACTAAATTACGTTAGGGTGTCATAAGTCCTGTTTGATTTTTTATTCGAACCTAGCCTTAAAGGAAATAGGGTTTGTTTTAAGTAATTACACTCAAGGACTAGACTTGAACAAAATTTAAGCCTCTTTAATAAATATGTTGGATTTGGATTTTGTATTTTGAAATTGGACCGACTAGACTTCATCTGTTTTATATTTATATATTAAATATTTTATTTATATTATATATTTTACATATATTATGTAACTCAACTCTCAATTATTAAGAATTAATATATATATATGATAATTTTTCTCTCATATTTTTTTTATTATATATATATATTGAATATAATATATATGTAATTATAAATATAATTTATATATTTATAAGTTTTAATATATTATATATTAAAATTAAACTTAAATAAGGCTGAGTTTGGATATTCCTTTTTTTTAAAAGGGATCAGATTAGACATACAAGATAAAAAAAAAAATATTGGAACAAATTGGAATTAAGTAAAGATGACTAAATATTAACGTGTGTTTTGGAAGCAGGAGATCAAAACAAGAATCAAAATTAGTTAGACCCACTTCAGAAATGTTAGTAATCCATCTGAGATTGTGGTTGAGGAATATCAAAGTTAATTCATTTTCATATTTAGGACCAGTTTTTGTCCCAACTTTTGGAAGCTGAAACATCGATTGCAATATTGCAGAGTCTGTGGACCTCTCTTTTTTTTGGTTTATATAATGCGGACATCTCTGCGGGGTTGATACTGTCTTCTTGTGTTTTTTTTTTTTTTTAAAAAAAAGAGATAACAAAGAAACCTGATCAATGACACCGTTTTTATATAATTTTTGTTTTAGAACGTTTCCTCGAGGTATCTTCTTATTCACGTTTTATTTAGAGAAGGGTCAACAAATTCCCACCAGAGACCAAAATTCATAAATTGGGGTCTATTAATTCAATTAAATGCATTTTGTTTTTATTGCAATATTCCAGATATTGTATTCAAATTAAGTTATTACGTAATCATATAAAAAAATATGAGAGGGCATTAATTATTTTATGGCTTTACTTTATTTTTGGTAGTGGTATATTGTTTCTTAGGCATTAAATGTCATTTTATAATTATCTAGCTAGTGATGTTTATTCATTTCTTTTTTGACATAATTCTTCTTTGTAGTTACCAAACTGTAAAGATGGATAGTTCTTTCCTTTTGAGTTGATGTAAAAGAAGCTTTAATTCTAAATATTTATAAATTATTATAATTATTGATGGGAAAATCAATAATTTAAAATTTAATAAATAATAAATATATAAAAACTTACAATTATTTGTTCTCTCTAAAAGAATCACATTCGGAAAGGAAATATTTTTATGTGTATAAAAACCAAATTAATGAGCTAGATTTTATGATTTAAAGCATATTTTATCACCTTGTCTCTTTGATGAAATTAATTTTTTTTAGTGCAAAAAGATTGACATATTTAAGTATAAGCACTTGATAAAAGTATTTGCTTCCACGTACACCAACTTTAAAATTGTTTAAAATAGTTATTTTTTTTTTTTATTCTCCTCCTATCAAGCTTTCAATAAATAACTAATTTATGGGGAAGAATTTGGTTCTTTTTTATACTTGTCGTTCTAATGCTTGCTGCCAGGATGCTCTTCCACCACGTACTAAGAATTTTGATTTAAAAAATACAATGCAAATGAATTAAAATAGACAAGTGAGGTTTAAAATAACATGCTTGATTATTAGGCAACATATAAAGAATTGCAACCATTATCCTCATATTCATGTTGGGTTACAATATAGTTAAAGTATTCAAAAAATTAAAAGTTGTATGATTTGACGTAAATACGTCTATATATTGACAAGTTCAAAAGGAGTAATGTTGACAAAATGTATTTCACTCCAAAAAAAGTCTTATTGCAATATTAAATTAAGAAAAATACTCTGATGGTATTTGATTGATAAATTTTAGGGATAGGTAATAGTTCATAATAAAAAAAAAAGATAATTTTTTTATGTTTGATTTATGTGTCGCAAAATTTGTTATCATTATTTAACTCTAATAGACTTTTCATATTTAAAATCCTTCCCCAACATATGATCTTAGAAAATGTTATCCATTAAAATAAAAAACACATTTACTTATCTCTTTTCTTGTCTTATTTTGCCAAACTTTCATCACCACTTACTGTCTTTGATCATTGCTCATCATCACTATTATTGTTGACCACTATTCATTATTACAAATCATCGACCACTATTTCCTATCATTTATCACTGTTAACCATCGTTCACCCCCACTATTGATTACTACCTACCACCACATTCCATTATTAATCATTATTTATCATTATCCACTATCTGTTATTATTGACCACCATCAACTATCACATTTCGCCAATGACAATTGTCCATGACCACAATCACTATTAATCATTAGTTGTTACTATTTATTGTTGTTAACCACCCGTCCATCACCGCATATTATTATTGAACATCTTCCACAACTATATATTGTTAATCACTATCTATTTTTTTTACCCCCACCTAACCAAATAATAAAAAAGTGAATTATAAACAATATGATTTTATTCTCTGAGTGAACCAAATCAAAAAATAATATTTATCCTTACCATTATCCCTCCATATTAAGAATTAAATTAAAAATAAAAATTAGATTTGAGAAAATTTGCTTTTATAAGAGAACAAAATAGTATTTTAGTCTCCTCATAAAAGTGAATTCAATACATTAATTTAGTGTATTTAGAATTTACTTCCAAAATAAGCTCTAATTATATTCAATTCAACTGGACAAAAAAAATTATTTCTACTACATAAATTACATTGTTCATAATTTATATTCTAGATAAATTAAATTCTAATTTTTTTTATTTCAAATGGGTCATCCAATTTACATTGACAAATGCTTTACCACAAGAGATGAAAGACAATTTATTGTAAAGTCGTAGGATTCAAAATTATCTTTTAAAATATAATTTTTGTCAATAAACATTATAATCTTTCAAGTTCTTAAAACAAATTTTAGAATGACTTACATAATCTAAAATACTAATATAAGTTGTCCCAATAATCAATACTTAATACTTATATATTATGATCAACTTTCAACATGTGGATTCACAAATTTCATTGCCTAAATAGCATGGTTGATTATTGCAAATTATGAGGGGCCAAAAATGGTTCAAACTTAGAGGGCAAGATCGTTGCCCTTTTACCTTTTCCACTATGGAAAGGAAAGTGATGAGAATTTAAGATAAGTCTTCCACTCTCTCGCAGTCAACCACTCTGAGTAATGAGCACAGAATTTCTGGGTGGGATAAACTATTTCTATTATAGACAAGGCATTGAATCTTTTGCCACAAAGTGATTTTGGAAATGTTGTGCATTAATCATGCTTGCGGTTATGGGAACAAATGTAGCAAAGCATGTGGGCTTAAATTTAGGAATGGAGCTTTGCTTTCATACACATTCGCTCTTGTTTTATAAGTTTTCATCAAAATTCCTAATTTTCTTTAAAGAATTTGATATTTTTTATAAAATATTAAAATTTTATATGTAACAAATAGGGATATAAATAAGTCAAGCTGAACATTTATTTGTTTGAATTCGAACTTGACAATAATAAACAAATTCGAATTTTATTTGAATACAAGTTTGCACAAACTTAGTCTATATGCATAAAAGTTTAAGTGACCTTATATAAATTTACATAAACTTAAACTGAGTGTTATATGTATGTATTATATTATTTATATAAATAGAAGAAATATATATTCATTATTAGATTTGTTTAGATTTATAAATAATTAAAAATCAAGTAATATAAAGTTAAAATTTGACTCATACATTAATCAAATCTAATTTTTAAAATTGAATTCAAAATAAACTTTTTGTAAATTGATCTTGAATTATTTATAAGTATAACTTGACTGGTTTGCATCTTCAATAATAAGTACATAACAAGCTACACCTTAATTAATCAAAGTGACAATATAACAAAATTTCAAAAATTCACAACTTTGATTAAAATTGAAAAAAGTGTTAGACCATTTATCTCAAGAATTGGTATTTTACCTAATCAATTAATTACCACTAATTTATCTTTTTGCAAAGAAAGCAGGGCATCAGAGGGTTTTATCTGCACGTATACCTAATTCGTGCTTAATGATATTCGATTATTTTCTTAATCTATATTTACACCATCAATTGAGGTGATTCCAGGTTGGATTGAATCAGTTATGGCTCATTTTAAATATTCCGTAACTGATTGAAATATTCTACGCAAATCAATTTTAATCACATTGCACGGTTTTAATTGATTAAGACCGGTTGTTGTCGTTTACAATTTTCAATTTTTTTTTAACAAAATAAGGCACAATTGAACAAAAAAATTCAGCATCGTAGAAAATGATCCAGTTTAAACCACTTTTATTATTAAAAATTTAGAATGATAAAACCTGATAGAAATACACTCTGAATGATGGACATTATGATAAAAAAAAAAATCCCACGTTAAATAATACGCATTCACATTTTGATATTGTTAAAACTTAAAAACACACTATATAATCATCCAAATCCAAATAAAATTGAAATAAGAGAAATTTAAAGATTGAACTTTTAAGTTTTAATAAAAGTTGTAGTGTCTAGTTTTACTAACAAATAACTAGGGGCGCTAAACGGGCTTCAAGCCCACTGACCTAACGGACTGATTCACATTTTTTTGCGGTTGGATCAAGTAAGGGACAATCCGTTTAAGCCTGCATTTATGCAGGCTTATACGAATCCATGCGGGCCGGCCAAATTAGCACCCTAAAGGTGTTAAATTAATCTCAAGCCGGCAAGTTTAACGGGTTAAGCCACATTTTTTACGGATTGGATCAGATAAAGATCAGTCCATTTAAATACGAAACTCGCATTTAACACCCTTACAAATAATAAGTGCATAAGCCATTTATCAAAAAATCTGAATTCATGAAATAAGTGCAAACAACTCTTCATCCTGAAGCTTCAAATTTTGTGGGTTCTTATTGGTACTTACTATTACTATAGTGGTTATACTATACCATCACTTCACCAACCTAATTGAACCAAGGGGCTAAAAATTAGTAGTTATGCAAGTGAATTCTGCACTAAAAAATGTCATTTAATAGTTAGCAGCTACGATGCACCGACACTTTATATAGCAGTCGTATCCGTGTGTTAGAAATGTTTCTGACACCGACACTCATCTACATTGACACGAAACGTGTCGGGACCGTGTCTGTAATTTTAAAAAGTTCAGACACCCTTTCCCTATTTCGACACCCGTGTCAAGCTCAATTCCGGGGTCGTGTCCGTAATTTTAAAAAGTTCAAACACGCATTCTCTATTTCAATACTCGTGTCAAGCTCAATTTCTAACTTATTATTTATTATGTCATGTTATTTAATATTATAAGTACTTATTTTCATATGAAAAAATAATAATTACAATATATATTTATAA
>JANHAO010004272.1:0-24486 GCA_026873985.1 Saraca asoca
CTTAAAAAGCTATAGTTTTGAAAATAACAAATTTAAAAGCCAAATAAGTTATTTAGTATTTATAGTGGTTTTAAGTTATTTATGTCAATGATTAAATAACAAAGAAGTTTAATTTGTGGGCAAAATCTATATTCTTAGTTATTAAATGTGTTCACATTCTATTTAATTAGGTTTCAAGAATCTAAAAAGGCATATTTATTGGACTTTACTTTATTATAATATGCAATAAATAAACACAAATTATATCTTAGTTCACTCAATTGTAAATTAAAAAAAATTATATTTAATGTTGTAAATGATGTATGATTAACACTTCATGCTTTGGGAGTTGTGAGTGGTGATCAAAAGTCACTTGCAAAAAGGACTTCAATGGTGAAGACCACCAATGCCTCTTTGATGCTTAAGCTAAAGTGAGTTTTAATGGAAGAGTGAAGTATTCAATAATGATAAATTGAACTCATACCTTTCTAGTTATAGAGAACCGGAGGGGGAAAGTGGGTCTTTTACTCATTTATTACCCTTAGCTGAATTGGGCCTTCAATGGACTGTTGGCCCTAAACCATGTGCTTAATTAAGCTTGTATTTATCATTAGCCTCCTTTAATTTTTGGTGATATTGATCCAAGCATTTTCATGGTGTTGTAATTTGATCACAGACACACACACGCACGCGCATATATTCAAGGTCTTAAAGCCAGTCAAAATCCCAATCAACTAATTACTCTTTAATTAACCATTTTATAGTTCAACGGTCTCTTTGTCATCATTTTGGAATTGTTCTTGGATATTAATTGGACATTAATTAAAATCTTCCCTAATTTTTTTCCTAAAAATTGATTTTTTTCATTTGTTTCTTGGAAATTGTCCTTCCTTAATTGTTCTCAAAAAGTGGATCTTCACTTAAGATAGCCTTAAAATTGCTACTATTCAAGGTTTTAATGCTATGATCTTTGTGTGATTTAATCTTAACCATCCAAATTCTTTGATCATGGCCCTTTATTTGAATCTTTCTTGGTTTGTAAATCTCTCTCATAAATATTTCTTCAAGTTTAGATTTGCTCAATTCCTTTGAATCCTATTGGTATCCCTTGTAAACTCTTCCATTATTCTGATAGTTCATTGTTTCTTGTTTCTTCATATTTTTCAGAGAATTTCAAAGACATGTGTTCCAAATTAAGAACCATTGTTTCTTGTCTTTTCCTTGATATTGTATAAAATTAATAATGTAAGAACAAAATCGGTGATTAGTTACCCTATAATGAGTGTTATGGACATCACATCAAATAATAGTGAAAGGGTTCTTAAGATAGCTGAAAAAGAATTCTTGGCCATAAAGGAATTTTTGGGGATTATGAAGGTTTACATTCTACAGAACGATCCACCATCTATGTTAAAATTCAATAATGGTTCTGTTAGTGAGTTATATCTAAGGGCTACTATGTCCATTAGTCAAGGTAATGGGGTTTTCTAGAATATATTAATGAATCATTATCCACCAATGATAGATTTGATGGATTGGGAGCATAATTTTTTAGATTGATTCATTGGAGTTACTAAAATTAGAGTTGAGGGTGATCTTCAGGAAGCATAAATACAATAACTTAGAGAGATTATTTTTTCATAGGTATAGATGACTAGTTTCTAGAATAACACTTTTTAAATAGCTTTTGTAGATTTGAGTGATAGTTCCTTATAGACTTTGTGGTCTTACAAGGAAGAACAAATGAGACTAATAAGAATAGACCTAGATGATAGTATGATTTCAATGATTGACAATGGCTCTAAAATGAATGATCAGTTTTATTTAATTTTTTTGGGTACACATAATTCTCTAATCACTTTAAAGTGGATATTGAATGATTATCTAATTGATAAGTAATTATTTGAGATGGATAAGGCAACCATAATATAGGCTTTACAATTAATTGAAGATCATTTTTGAAGAGATGGTTATCTTTCGACTATCATTGCTGATGCAAATGATTATTTCCAAATATATGGAGTGCAAGGCATACTTATGGGACCAAATTATGAATGGACTGCATCTAAGTCATGTTTCCTTTTTGTAAAAAATCTTGTAAAGGTGTCCTTGTACTCTGTCCTTTTTAAATGATTTGATCATTTATGTATGTATGCAAATCTCAAGATTAAGCAATTTTTCTTAAAGTCTATGATTCTTAATTTGTGTAGGAGTTAAACAATTGACACTTTATGCCCATTTGTGAACTTTTTCATTATTTTGTAACTAAGTTTGAGCAATTCATGTTTGTAACATGTTATGTCCTATAACAAAGTAGAGCTTTATGTCTTGTTTTGAAGCCTAGTATCTTGTGCTTTAGGGTAACTTATGCCAAAGGTTGGATAGCTTGTGCTCGATGGTATTTAGTACTAGAATTGGGCATCTTGTGCTCATGGCAACTTGTCTCAAAGGTTAAGTAGCTTGTGCTTGTGACAACTTGTGCCAAAAGTTGAGCAGCTTGTGCTCAATGGTTGTAAGCAAATTGTGCTCATTAATATTTTGCACTTCATCGGTTAATTTGAGCTTTAGTGTAATTTCTCATCCATTTTTTCCTATTGTGCTTTGGAATCCTTGGATTTTTCATACTTAAGAGTAATATAATTGAACATTCATTTATGATCTGAATTCTTAACTTTCCTAAAAATATACTCTAAAGAAAATAGTGAGAATACAACAAAAGTACATATAGGCTGTGTTCGGTGCATCAACCATTAAAAATTCAATATCTAAATTTTGCACTTGGGGCCATGTTCCAAAAGATACCATTAGCTTGGCTGATCCTCGAAAAGGCACTTGTTTTTTTTTAGAAACTAACCGGATATTACCTTAGTATAGAGCCAAACTTTCAAATGAAATATGGATTGCTCTTGCCATATGAGTGTACAAAATATCAACCAAATACCTTTGGTTGATTAAGATCCTTTTTACAACATAATTATGAATGGTCGCAGTCATAACCATTAGATCATCCTATTCCTAATCAAAATTTGAAAGGTAGTCTTCCCTAGAGAATGATATGGTTGGCTCTATTTTTTTGTTCCTATCTTTTTCCTCCCTATGGTCATTACTTATCACAATGTCTCTTTCTTATGTTTCTTAAGATTATCCATCTTATAGATTATCCAAAAATTGTTTCAACAAGCCTCCATGACTTCCACTAGTTTTGCCTTCACTCTTTGTTCTTACTATTTGGTTGTTCATTTGAAGAATATGACCAAGAATGCTCTTGCTCCTTTTGCTTATTCCAAGGTTTAAAACAATCATTTGTTATCATCATATTTTCTATACTATTGAAGATGTCCACTTTTGATCAAGGCTTCAATCTCATTCTTCAAGTTTACACATTCATTTGTTTTATAAGTCCAATGTCTATGAAACTTACAATACTTGTTTGTTCCTGGTAGAGGTGGCTTCTGATTCTTCTATAGCTGAAGCTTCATTAATTCTATAGCTTTGATATCATCTATGATCTTTTTGAAAGAAGCATTCAGTGTTATGGAGTTATTAAATTGTTGCTTAGGAAAATAATGATCTTTTCAATTCTTCTGAATTCATTACCATTCTCCACCTATCTACTTTCCTTACCTCTTTGCCTATTTTATCTCTTCAATAGTGATAAATTTTGACAATCATGCAAAAAGTTTAGCCACATTATTGATAAGTTTTTTTGCTAAAGATTTTGAGAAGTCCCTTAGTCAGAGTTATATTAGGATAGAATGGACTGTAATTGCATTTTACAAATCCTTGATCTATAAAGTGGATTGATTGAACCATTAGAGACACTCCTTTAATGACTTATTTTTCCCTTGCCTTATCATCATTAGTGAAACATTAGTCTTTTTATGGACATGGGAAGTTATGAAGTACATTAGGAATTGATTGGCCAAATCTTTGAATCACTTGATTGAATTGGGCCTCAAGCTTATGAGCCAATGAACTTTTGCCTTTTTCAACATAATAGAGAATGTCTTACAATGATCCCATTTAGTTCCCCTAAAAGCAGCTTTACTGCATGAAACACCTTAATGTGCTTTTGAGGGCTGGTTGTTCCATCATATGACTTTAAATTTGTTGGAGCCTATTAGACCTTTGAAAGCCTAAGCTTGCAATTCAACTAAAGTGAATTTTTGATATCATTAGTTGAAAGAAATATGCCAATTAGCAAGTATAATAGAGGGAGAAAGTAAGATTAAACAATTGAAAATACTAGAAATTATAATTTGAAAAACTTCAAATAGTTATGAAATTGCATAAATAGATTGTAAAATTTTCATAGGTATTCAAATTGTAGATTGTGCTAATTGATGAATGCTGCAAACTTCAAGAGTTGTGAGTGGTGGCTAGAAGTTACATTCAAAAATGGCTTAAGTGGTGGTGGCCTACAAAGCCTTTTTGATGCTTAAGTCAAATAGAGTTTTGGTGAAAAAGTAAAGTATTTAATAATGATAAATTGAACCCATACTTTTCTATTTATAGATTATTGGATGGGAAAATGGGTCTTTTACTTGTTTATTACCCTTAGCTGAACTAGGCTTTAGTTGGACTGTTTGCCTTGAACTTGACACTTAACTAAGCCGGTATTTATCAAAGTATATAATATATAGGGCACTTGGTTGGGGAATTTTAAGGGCTCGGTAATGGAATAAAAAGACTAATTCCCTTATTGAGTATTTGATTCACATGTAGTGGAACTTGTTCCAATTACTTAACCTTAGTGAACTCCCTTATTTGAAACTCTGTCCTCACCTAAGGTTTTAGATTATGTTACCCATTAGAAACAAAAAAAAAAAAAGAAAAAAACTCCTCTTTCTCTCTTTTTCCTTCTCTCATCTCACAAAGCTCCCACCATTTCAACCTACCATCACCTACTGTCATTGACCACTACATATAGCCACCTTTTACTATACCATCACCCATTATTACTACCACCATTAATCACCACTTATGATCACCTTTTGGCTATTGAACACTACCTAAAACCACTATCACCATTGACCACCATGAACTACCACTGCCAATGTTAAACTCTACCCGCCATCATCTACAATTGTTGACCATTATCCACCTTCACCTATAATCATTGACCGCACCTACCACTATTACTAACTATTATTGACTATTGTCTACCATTCCTATCACTATTGACCACCATCCACTATTGCCTACCACTTTTACTATTGTCTACCACTACCTATAGCCATTGACCACCATCCACCATATCTACCACTGTTAGCCACCATTTACCACTGTTGACTAATAATCACCACCGCTTACCACCATTGACTGTCGCCCATAACTACTTACCATCATTGACCACTATCCATGATCACCTACTACCGTTGACTATCACCCAACCAAACAACAAGAAAGGGAATCATAAATAGTGTGATTTCATTTCCTAGTTAAACCAAACAAATAAGAAAGTAATAGTTAAATTACTCTTACTCCTCCTTATTTCATCCTATTCCATTTCTATTCCCACAAGTTGAACCATACGTCCCCTAAGTATGTAATGGATTGATTTTATATGGACAAAAAGATATCTATTTTTGTACCAATCTTTCTACACCATAAAAACTATTTTCTTCCTTTTAATTACCAATTGACTTTACCTTTTAAAAAGGAGAATCCTCTTTTTATTCTTTCTATTTCTAGAGAACAAAGCTTCATAAGAGAGGAGACTCAAACACCAACTTCAGCTTGTGCTAACTTGTTAACCCACTATGCTCCACTTTAGCTTACTGGCAATTGCAAGACTAGACATCGTCACTTAGCCACAGGTGTTAGCTTCAATGGCTAGGTGCTATTATCAATCAAAAACCCATGCTTCCCTGCATTATGCTCTAATTATGGTTGGCTGAGAACCATCCTTTTGTTGGTTTCTGTGACTATAAGGGGTTGATTTAAGTGCCATTTTGCATAAGTTTAGTGCACTTGGTAAGCCACTTGAGAAATCCTTAAAATCTATCATGTTTATATTCCAATCTTATAAATTTCTAAGACTCTTTGGTTTAAGGAGCTAGAAATTTTGGACACACTCTTATTCTTTAAGTTATGTATGTATAATGAATGCAAACCTTAATTTCTATATATCAATTAATAAATAAATTAGTTAGAATAAACTTATGAATTAATACTACATGCTAGAAGATAATTGATTTTAGAGTGATAGTGATTGGACATTAAGAGCTAATTTTGAATTACTTAGGCTATGTATGAATTATAGAAGTTTTAAGAAATACTTGAAGAAGAGTTTGCAATTGCTCTTAGCTCGGGTGAATAATTAGAGATTGTTTTACTACTTGTAAAGAGAGTGAATATTGCTGAATAAAATTTATACACATTTTATGTCCTTTCTATACTTAGTGTTTTGTCATAATTTTATGCTAAATTGGATATTTGTGATTACTTACTTGATTTGGTCACTTTGGAGCTTAATTTGATTAATTTGGTAATTTGACACTATTTCAAGTTTTTAGGTGTATCTTGAATTTTGGACTTCAATTTAGGTGATTCCTATATATTTGGAAAGTTAAAAGGAAGCTTTACAAATTTTATGCAGATTCTGAAGCCTAGTTCAGTTGTTTAAAGGGTTGAATTCAGCCTAGAAGCTGAAATAGAGTGTTGATCAATTGACCTAGAACTAACCTTAGTATTTTGATCCTATGTAGAGTTTCAAACCTCATTTTGATGCAAACCCATGCCTATTGGTTAGCTAAGATCTACTTCTACAACTTTTACGAAGGGTTCATGATTAAAACACATAGTTTTGATTAGGTTGTAGGGCTGTGCATCTAAGTGACGAACTCGATTATGGGTTATATTACTCTTTAAAACTATTTTGGATTTAATCGATAAGTTAAGCTACTAATTGAATTTTTAAGCAAGGTCAGGGCTGTTGGGTTTATAAGGCTTCTATGAAGAGACCTATGTCCAATTATGTCTCCATCTAACCCTAATCAATAGCTAAAGTGAGAGGAGAAGAGTAGAGTATAAAAATGTGAAATTAGTAGTTGTTCGGGAACCTATCATTTTATCTCACTTTTGTAATAAAGGAGGAGCTCTCTTAGGGCAAGAATACAATCCCTTTCAAGTCTTCTTTCTTCTTTTATTTTTATTTCTTTTGTAATGTGTAGTTAATCTTTTCTTTTAATCTAAGGCAAATTTTACTTCAATTCTCTTGTTGATTGTTAGACATGTTTCTATAGTTAAATTATTCCCAATTTGATTTCCTTGCTTATCTAGTTTAATGAAATTAATTGCTTTGGATGATTGACTAATAGGCCCATTAATTGGTTGTTTATGCCTGTTTGGCTTGAGTAGAAATAGGGATTTTGATTATGTAGTGGTGTTAGTCAATTATTCTAGAGAAATATGGGGTGATTGATGAATTTGTTATTGGGTAAGTTTATAAATCAGTCTTGGTCTTTTGTAGTTTCTAATGCTATTATTAAGTTGGTTAGAGTGTTAGGCTTTGATCAATTCAACAATAAGGGCTAATTTGGGTGCTGGGCTCAATTAATGAAATTAGAGGGAAATTAACTAGTTTAGGTGTTAGGCCTAATATAATTCTTGGATAAACAGTCAGATAGGGAATGAAACTTTCATGTCTATGATCAGTTACTGAATTGACTATAAATGTCCCTTGGATTGAATCTTTTCCACATTAAGTTTCCCTTTTCTACATTTAATTCTCTTTGTTTATGTTGTTACCTATTGCCTATTTTCATATTTTAAGTAGATAGTCAACAACATCCCTATCATTTACTTTCTTACACTAAATTAATCACCAGTCCTTATGGATCGATCGAGACTTATCCTACTACAAGCTATAGTTTAGCATATTATCTCTATCGATTTTAACACCTATCAAATTTTAGCACCTTTGCCTGAGATTGGCTTGATTATTTCTTGTGTTTTTAATAAAACTTAGTTTTTGAAATTTTCATTATTTTTCTCATTGACTAACCAATTTCTCACTTTCCATTTTTCTTGTTTCCTTTTATTTTGTGAATTTCTTTTGCTATTTTATTGTTTCACATTCTCTAACACTCTAAATTAGAAGTCATGGATAAAAATTGTAGACTTGCACAACAAATGTCTAAGTTAACTTCTATGATTCATTAATGGATACAAATGCAAGTAGCCAAAAGGTGTCCAACATTGCAATCTCATGAACCATTCCAGCAAGCTTACATGATATGAGTATTCCTAGAGCAACATGATCCATATTATCCACAGAGTCAATATGATCCATACTCCCACTCATGCAATTTTGGATGGTATAATCACCATGATCCATCTTTTGACCAATACAATCATTGCTGCTATCATCAATCAAATTTGATGTTTGACTACCAAGAGTCCTAAGCTTCATTTCAACCCTCAATGTAAGCTAGCTAGCAAGACAACCAAGCTCCATCTTCCAGCAATTCTCTTGGAGATCTAATTCAAACTATAAAACAACTTACAGTTTTTACAAGAAATGAGAGCTAACATGTCACAGTTTTAGTAAGAACAAAGAGCCAGTATGTTATAGTTCCAACAAGAAACAAATGCTAGATCTTAGAACTTAGAAACACAAATGATTCAACTTGTAACACAAATTAGCAAGTTGGAAGCTCAAAGTTTAGCCAAAGCTAAGTGTAACAACAAATAGAAGATTTAGAAGAAGAGAGCAACCTTTAACTTGAAGTTGCGAATGCTGTTGCTCCTCCCTTTCCAAGTACATTAGCTAATTCCAAGAAAGAAGAACACAAAGAGATAAGTGTTAGGGGGAACATGTCTATTGCTATTTAAAGAAAATTTCTCTATATTTGCAAGGACCTAGATTTGTACATTTTGGACAGGCATTTTCTCAAATTAGCCAAGACAAAAATTGATAATCATGATGGCACACTTAGCATGGAATTGGATGAAGTGACAATAATTTTTAATATATTTAAGGCTATGAAATACCTTGTTGATGATTATTCTATTTTGTTAACTGATCTTATTGATTTTTCAATGCAGAATGTATTTCAGATGGATAGCAAAGTTGAACTTGATGCATTTGATATGGCAATACATAAGGGCTTAAAGAGAATTGATGAATTAGAGGAGTCAAATTTTGGATTTGAAGAGATAAAACAATATTACAGTCATCACTTCTAGTTCTAGTTCTAAGCAACCTTGATTTCAAGGAGCTATACATACCATTTTATCCCATCAAATGGTTACTGCCAATATTCATATTTGATCCAAGATAAACATTGGACCATCGAGCTAATGATGTTAAACAAAGTTGCTTCTTAGGAGCTAACCCAAGTATTTAATCTTTTTCTCTTTCTCTCTTTTATTTTAATTGACTATAATTTATTAATGATTTTGTGCTTTACATTGAGAAAAATGTAAAATTTAAGTGTGTGTATGTGGGGGGGACTTTAGGATTGTTTTGTTTTGTTTATGTTTAAAAAGCAATTTGTGTTTGTTTTTTTTTTCATTTAGGTGTTTTTCAATGATGATAAGTTTATTTAGGCTTTAAGTAGGTTACAATTGATTTTGATGGTTGCATAGCATGATTAAACAAATTATCTTGTCTCTTGATCTATGAATTTGATTAGCATAGTGATGAAGTTTGAAATGCTTGTAGATTGATTTAGGTAGATTTACAGCCTATGAGATTTTGAGCCATTGTTGATAATTTTTATCAGCTTCTTTTTCTTCTTTTTTATGTGTGATTTTCCTTTCATGAAATTGTTGCTTTAGAAATTGCTTTGAGTCTTTTTGATATTACATTGGCATATGCATGCATGAATATGATTAAGTTTGATTAAGCCACTTTTGCCCTTTTAGCCAACCTTGCAATGTACCATTGTTTAGTCCCTTTAAGTCTAATTGACTTTTTTCTTGTTATGTAACCCATTAGAAAGCCAGGCCTTGAATGCTTTACCTTTTCCTAACCTTAGGGATTAGTAGAACATTTAATTCATTACTGGGATGGGTTCTTGAACAAGTGTGATGGTGTGCTAATTGTTTGGTGAAAAGGTAAATGAGGTTTATGACAATGGTTAAGAAAAAAAAGAAAAGAAGAAACAAATGAGAAGCAAAAAAAAAAAAAGAAAAAAGGGAAAAAGAGCCTAATGCAATTAATGAGAAAGAAAAAAAGAAAAAGATAATTGAATTTGAAGGAAAAAGAAATTTCCAAAAAGAAAAAGTTCAATACAAAAGAAGGTGAAAAAAAAGTAAGGAAAAAGAATGATGAAAAAGAAAGTTTGATAAATATGAAAAATTTGTAATGCAAATTTTGGTTTTAATTGCTCATTCACTTGCTTGAATCTATGCCACAGTATTATATTAATCCCTTTGGTTTTGTAATTTCGTATCTTTATCATTCATTTCCTTCTTTTTTCTTTTGACTACATTAGGACACTTGATAAGTCCTTTTGATTTGTACTATACATGTGATTTGAGTAGTGAAGATTAGATAATAAGCAAGCATATGGTAATTCATTTTCATGGAATGAAATTGAGTGAAATATTTGCCTATCTTAAACATAAAGTGTTGGAGAGCTTATCTTGTGAGGGTTTACCAATTTGATATACTTTTCTTTTGAATAAAATTACTTTGCTAGTTGGCTTTGAGTTTTGAGTTGTCAAGAATATTGTTTCAAAATGGGTTATTTCCTTTAAAATTTTGGTTGTTTCCTTGCTTTTGGTTTTGCATTCTAATTATTGTTGAAAGTTTAGCATTAGAGTTCTTGTTTTAAGTTTGGTTTGATTTAGTTTTAGTGTATTGCTTGAGGACATGCAAGAGCTAAGTGTGAGGGAATTTGATGAATATAATTCATACACTGTTGACAGCAAAATTTGGTTCTGACCTAAACTCCGACCATTAGAGATGAATTCTTGGGCCCAAAGCTATCTTCTAAAGTGTGATAATGGAGGGAGAGGGAGAAGGAGAAGGAGAGGAAGGACAGTATTTTAATGTGGTTCAGCCAAATCTGGGTGGTATAGGACCCTACGTCCACAGCGGAGTTTTTTATTGTCTTGAAGAAATGCTTACAGAGTTTCTGTGTGTGGTGTTTCTTAGGCCCCCTTCTCTTCTAACCATGATTTCCTATTTATAGAGGAAGAAGGGATTACATATAATGATTACAAGCTATAGTTCTATTACATCAAGAAATAAATGTAAAAGACAGAAGAACTCCTGCAATCGGGCTACTAGAGGCTACTTTCTATGGGATGGACCCCTCTTGTTGGCTGCAAGCTGGCATATGCATGTCTAACACTCAGCCTTGCCAAGATCTTGACTGGATGAAGTGTCTGTTCTCTCAAGTAGAGGCTCTTTGTTTGGGGGTCGCTACTCCTACTCGCTTAGTGAGCTTGCGACCATTACAAGCTCGAATAGTATGGTCAGTTGCTTGGTGAGGTGAGCCTCTTATGTTCTCATTACATTTCCTTCTAGCGATGTGTGAGGTGGTGCCCGCTGGGTATCTTCAACGAGCTGAGCCCTTACCAACAAGCTGATTTTTACCTATAACATAAGCCCTCCAACTCTCAGTTCACTTTGCGAACTAGGAGTTGCGATTTTTCTGAGGCTCTGTCTATATTCTTAGTCAAAGTCTTATCTAGCTGACTTGTCATTTCATATCTCTTTTCTATCTTTTCATTTAGCTTCAGACCATGCTCTTTTCTATTCGTAATCTCCAACTGTTGGCATGGCACTTTTGCTTGCTTTGGGCCGTTTGATTAGGATCAGCTAGATATCTTTTGGATTTTTTGATGGACCAGGCTGGTCTTTTTATACCTTGATGAATCTTCTTCCTTCTTCACAGAAGAGTCTAATGGAGGAGTTAGTTGAGTCCCTTGTGTTTTTTGTAACTTGGCCTTTGGTGAAGCTTTTTGAGGCGTAGATGGCCTATTGCAGAGTGTTTGGAGGCACGGATGGCTTGTTGCACGTGGCTTCCTCATAGGATTCATCTTGCGGGCTCCTGGGGAGTCTTGTGCGGATCTTGGATTATTTCCCCCAGGTCCTTCTATAGAATCCAGCCCTACTGGCTAGGCTCTTGGTGCCTTTTTGAATTACATGGGGTCTGGTCCAAGAAGAACCGTTGACTAGGGATAGGAAGACTGCAGGAATGGAGTTGCTATTCTTCTTGCTGGTGGGAGTTCATCTCCTAGTGGCCAACTCCTCGCTTTCTTGTTGGAATGGTAGTATTAGGCTCTTTGCCTTTTGACTTTGTACTTTGAATCTTCTGATGTAATTTTACCTCATTGAATGAGGCCTTTCTTAATGTATAAGCTTTTTTGCATAGCTCTTGAATATTGTATGGGATGCTCCATGCACCGTTACATGTAAGTTTTAATAGATTAATGAAACATCTTTCTAACCTATCAGCCATGTCTTTAACTTTTTAGTTTTTCATCATTCGATCGCCTTTAGAAAGCAAAAACTAGGTCGTATGTAAGTTGTGCCTAATAGGAGGTCGTATGTAAGCTATGATCTTTTGATCGCATGTTAACTACAGACACTGAGTTGCATGAGAGCTGCAACAAATTTATTTTAGTGTCTTCATGTTGTGGTGGGCTCATGGCTTGTTATTGGTTTCAAGTGTGTTACTGAGGTAGGCTCTTAGGCTGTCTCACCCTCAATTTTGTTTTTGTGAGCTTGTTGCTAGCTAGGTAGCATTTTTTAGTTTTGGTCAATCGGCTATGAATTTGATAGGTTCAATGTAAAGTGGTTCCTTTCAAACAGTGTTCCACTGGACAATTCATACAGAGATTTCAAAATCATAGTTGATCTTATGGAAATGTTACAGGATTAGAATATGGTTCTGATGGAAGGCTCTGGCTCTCAGCCAGTGACTCACTGGGTTTGCTAAGCTTGCTGTTCTGATGGCCTTATCACATAATCCTGTAACTGGCCTCTTTTGATGAGGTCTTCTATGGCATCTTTTAGCGCCTAACATTTTGAGGTGGTGTGCCTAACCTCAATGTGATAAGTGAGCATCTGCTTGGATCTCTGGACTTGAGAGAAGCTCTCATTGGCCTGGGCCTCCCAAAGTCTTCATTATGCCTTTCGGTGGCAAAAATTCTATCCTGCGTGTTTGATAGGATGTTCTAGGTTTCGAAGTGACCTCCAGGTTGCTGAGGCTTTACCTTCTTTAAGAGCTGAGAACTGGGGTCGTGATTGCCACTCTCATCACCCCTCTTTTTGCTCATAGTGGGACCACTGGCGTCTGCTTTTTGCTTAGGCTCTTCAGCTCCAAAAGTTTCTTCCCATCTTATTTGTTTGGCAGCTTACTCGTAAAATTCAATGAGATCTTGAGCTGGGGACTTGTAGAGGCTTTTGTATAGCTTTCCATCTTTGCTAAGTCCCACTAAAATTACTATCAAGATGTTTTCCTTGAAAGGGTTTCCTATGGAGTTGGCTTCACGCTTGAACCTGGCTATATAATCTTTTAGCGATTCAGCCTTGTGCTAAAAGATCATTACGAGGTGGCAAGGAGATGTGAGTTACCTTTTCAGTGCCCGATATTGATTAACAAATTTTCTTTGGCATTCTTCCCAGCTATTAATGCTGCGAGCCTGGAGGTTTCTGAACCATGTCTGAGGTATTCCTTCTAATGTGGCCAGGAAGACTCAGTATTTCACCAAAGGATCAATTGTTTGAAGGTCCATCTAGATATTAAATGCATCCAAATGGTCGCTTCGATTGCTATTCCTATCATGTAGTGAGATCACGGGCACTTTGAATTTCTATGGGAGGGGCTGCATTTCGATCTCCATAGAAAATGATGAGCTTTCCTCATACCAAGGTTGGCTACTTTGAGGTCACGGGCGTTCTGCTAGCTATTTTAGTCTTTGGAGGATTTCTTCCATTATCTGATCTCATGTTTTAGGTTAAGGGGTAGAGCTTTCTGCTCGTTACGAGCCCTCCAGTCGCTGACTATCGCGATCTTCATGAGTTTCTTTCTGAGCTTCTTTACGGAGCTGCTAGAGTTATGCCATGATTTCTTCTTGTCTTTGTGCACCTTAGACTTGTGCCTATGCCTGTGCCTATGCTTTTAGGATTTCAGCCAACCCTTTCACCGTACCCTCGAGCATTTGCTGAGATTGGTGGGACACTTGTGTCTCTCTTATTCTAAGGGAGCCATTATGTTGGTGGTGAGCTTTGACAGTAGGAATGTCTGCTGGCTGTGTAACTAGAGTATTTGAACTACTTGTGGTCCTTCTTCTCACCATTGTAAAGTTACAAGGAACACTTTAAAAAGTAGATGGGTCCACACAGATAGTGCCAAAATGTTGACGGCAGAATTTGGTTCTGACCCAAACCTTGGCCAACGGTGATGAATTCTTGGACCCAAAGCTATCTTCTGAAGCACGATAATGGAGGGAGAGGGAGAAGGAGAGGAAGGATAGTATTTTAACGTGGTTCGATCAAATCTGGGTCGTACTAGACCTTATGTCCATAGTGGAGTTTTTTATTGTCTTGAAGAAATGCTTATAGAGTTTTTGTGTGTCGTGTTTCTCAGGCCCTCTGCTCTTCTAACAATGATTTCCTATTTATAGAGGAAGGAGAGATTACATGTAATGATGAATGAGGGATTACATGTAATGATTACAAGCTATAGTTTTGTTATATCAAGAAATAAATGTAAAAGATAGAAGAACTCCTACAATCTTACTATTACAGGCTGCTTTCTATGGGGTGGATCCCTCTTGTTGGCTACAAGCTGGCATACGCGTGTCTAACACTCGACCTTGACGAGATCTTGACTGGACGAAGTGTCTATTCTCTCGAGCAGAGGCTCTTTGTTCAGGAGTTGCTACTCCTACTCGCTTAGCGAGCTTGGGGCCACTGCAAGCTTGAATAGTATGGTTAGTCGCTTAGCGAGGTGAGCCTCTCGTGTTCTCGCTGCATTTCCTTCTAGCGATGTGCGAGGTAATGCCTGTTGGGTATCCTTAATGAGCTGAGCCCTTACTAACTTGTTTTTCAAAGCTAATTTTTACCATAACATACACATTTTATATCCCTTCTATACTTAGTATTTTGTCATGATTTTGTGTTAAATTGGATACATGTGATTGGTTTCTTGATTTGGTTAGTTTTGGAACTTAATTAGATTAATTTGGTAATTTGATACAGTTTTAGGTTTTTTGGTGTATCTTGAGATCTAGATATCAATTTTGGGTGATTCTTATGTATTTGGAAATCTAAGAGGAAGGTCTACGTTAGCCTAGCTAGCTATACTATCTTCTGTTTTGATGTTGAAAACAATTTTAATTAATATCATATTATGATTATAAGGTTAATGTTTGTTGAGTGTGTGCAGGTTCAAAGTTTATCATAAGATTGCTCAAGAGATTCTACATTAGATCTAGGACTTTATTTGATTTTATAGGATCTTTTGTAGGTAAATTCAAATCAGATTTGATTCAAGCAATTTTCTAATATAGTGAGGTAATATAAGTCACTTTAAAAGAACCAAAATCAAATATTTTTCAAACAAAGTGTTCAAATGATTTTTCACAAGAGTAGATTTTATAAAAACTACTTTTTACTATGTGAATTGATTCTAAATCGATTCTAAATCCATTCAGAAACAAAAGAGTTGAAAAATATTTTACAAAAGGCTAGGATTTTGTCATGAATTGATTCGCAAATAGATTCACAAATTGAAAGTCAGTTTTTCTATTATAGATGGTTATAACAACTATAAAAACCCTTAATCACTCTTTATTTATATAGATTTCATAATTTTTCCTACTCTTCAAGTGTGAAAATCTCTGAGAAAACTGAGCTCACATTGATTCTCTCCTTCCTCACAAATTTTCTCAATCCAATTGCTCTTGAAGTAAAGCTGTTAAAGAATTCACATTGGATAACTGAGATTTACATCTAAATTTTGGTATTGTATTCTAAACCTTTTTGTATTGATTTTCTTTTAAGATTTCTAAGGTGTCAGAAATCTTATTTAGGTCTGCAAGAGCCAGTTTAATTCTTGTGTGTTTAGGTTTGCAAGAAGAGCCTATAAAATCTTGTAGGTTAGTAAGAAGCCTGGAAAGTCTTGTGTTATAAGCTGGCTGTTCAGGAACTTAATTAATCCTGATGTTTTTTTAATAGAAATGGTGATCTAGTTAAGGATTATCCAATGGAGTAGACTTGAATTGCAGTTTCAATTCAAGTTGAACTACTTAAAAAATTATGGCATCCTAATTATTTTATCTTACTGCACTATTTTTTTGGGTTTTATGTAATTTTGATATTTTGCTATTATTGCATTCTATTCTACATTAAATTCTAATATCACTATATTGCTTTTTCAATTCTTTTTACAATTCATCTTAATCTATAAAGAATTTTGTTGCAACAATTATTATGAATTAACTTTCATTTGATTGGACAAAGAAACCAATTAAGCTGTGAAACACATTAAAGAATCCAATATAGATCAAACCATCTAAAGGGCAAGATCGAATTTTTGTGGGACTTGAAGGTTTGTATCAAAGCTTTAACTCTTGATACAGTTTTGTTTTCTTGAAAATTATGGATTCAAACTCTTATTTGTTGCTAGAATGTTGACCAATGCACGAATCTCCTGGTTTCAATGGTGAGCATTACACCTATTAGAAGTAGAAGATGAAAGATTTCATTGAAGCTACTGATGTGAACATGTGGGATCTGGTAGAGGATGGTTATGAACCTTCTAAGACTTTAATTAATGGAGTTTCATAGCTTAAACCAAAGTCTCTTTGCACAGATGATGAAAGGAAGAAACATTTACTAGCAACAAAAGTAAAGTGAATTATTTCTAATTCTTTATTTCCTATAATGAATATGAAAGGATCCCAAATTGTTCTTCTACTAAGGAAATGTGGGATACACTAGAAATTACATATGTAGGCATATCTCAGGTTAAGGCTTCTAAGGTGTGTATTCTTATATCTTAATATGAAATGTTCAAAATGGAGGAGGGTGAGTGAATTAAGGATTTAATCCAGAGATTTATTGAAATTATTATCCATTTGATGCTGCTTGGAAGAAAGTTTGATAATGCAGATCTTGTTCATAAGATATTAAGATTTTTGACTAATGAGTGGCAACCTAAGGTTACTGCAATTAAAGAGTCACTGAAGGTGGGAATCTTTACCATTCAAGAGCTCTTTGGAAATCTCGAAGAGTATGAACTAAAGATTAGGAGATAACAAAAAGAATTCAAAGGATAAAAATAAGAAGACTTTGGCACTTAAAGCAGAAAAAGAATCAGGTTCTAGTGAAAAAGATTTAGGAAGTGATATGGATACAAATGAAATTATTTCATTTAGTAAGTAGATTCACAAGGCTTTGAAAGGAAAGAAGAAAAATGGAAAGAAGAAAGCAGCTTTAAGAAGCAGAAAATAAAGCAAGGGTGATCAAGCAATTAGCACCACACTAACCTGCTTTGAATGTAACAAGAATGGTCATATCAAGTCAGATTGTCTAGTCTACTTGAAGAAAGAGATCCAAAAAGAAAGAAGGAAAAGGAGATCATCCAACAAAAGGTCAAACTTTGCTATCTGGGATGATGATGACTATGCAGATTCTGGTTCAAAAGAAGAAAAACCAAAAGATGAAGCATAACTACGTCTTATGGCTAGACTTGATCAAGACCTTAAGGTATTTGGTACTAAATCATTCTTCTATAATTCTATTGATCAATTTGATAGTGAATTAAATGATAAATCTCATGAATCTGATGAAGAAAATGATAATGAACTTGAGGACTTATGCATTGAACTTCATGATTCATTAGTAAAAACTTCAAAAGAGTTGAAGCAGGTAAAAATTCAAAAAAGAGACCTACTAAAGAAAACTAAGCAATTAAAGAATGAGAATGCTGAATTGAATGTCCAAATTGAAAAATTGAGTAAAGAAAAGGAATGTGAATAATGTCAAGATTATAAATTTGAAATTGAAACCTTGACAAAAACACTGCAAGGATTTTCTGATAGCAATGGGAAATTAGAAGATATGCTGCATAACCAAAAAGCTTTTCATAATAGAAATGGTCTAGGATATAAGCAGTAGCATTATAAGAAATCTAAGAAATGGAATCCTACCTATATTGTTTGTTTTTATTGCAATTGTAAAAGGTATCATATTAGAGATTGTCCATTTGGAAATGGGACATATATGATGAAACCAAATGAGAAACTTGTATGGTTACCAATAGTAATTCACCTCAAGAAAATTTCTACTGTGTCTATTAACCTATTCGGATCCAAGATCAGTTGGATACCAGCAAAACAAGGTTGATTTCTATTTTGTATATTGAGTGAGATAGAAAAGCTACAAGAGGATGACATGTAGCAGCTCATGATATGTGATGTTATTCTTATTATTTTGATATTCTTTTGATCTATTATATTTTAATTTTATACTATTAAATCTAATATAAAACACAAAGTTTTTTAAGTCTTTGTTTTATAGGTATTTGATTTGAAAATTTGAGGTAAAATTAGTGTTAAATCGATCATTATTGATAATTATATCATTTTCATAGCATTTTTGGTCTAATACTACATGAAAACTGATTTTAGTCTCTCTAAATCGATTTTAGAACCAATTCATCAAGATTTCAAAAGTTTCAATGAAGCTTCAAATTTTTAGAAATTCAAAATATATAACATGACTCAATTTGGTAATCAATTCAAGCCTACCTAAAATTGATTCAGGACCTGAAACACAGATTTTTTTAACTATTTCATGTAACAACATTCAAACCACTTTTTAGCATAATTTTTTTCAATTAAATGAACAGTAATTTTAGTGGGAGCATGAAATTAAGATAAAAAAATAAACAATTCGTATCAATGAATAAAAAGGGAGAAAAAGGTATCTTATTATATGCAATGCTCTAACTTTTTCTTTCTTATGGCCCAATTTCTTTTTGAGGTACCAAAAGGGGGAGAAGAAACGAAAACTTGATTTTAGATGAATTTTAAAAAAAAAAATTCCAAAAGGGGGAGAAAGAGCATAAGAGATGATATATGAAAAAGGGAGACTATAAATTTTTTTTTTGATAAACTTTGAATCTCATCTAAAATTATTTTTTACCATCAGAAAGGGGGAGTTATTAGCCTAGCTAGCTATACTGTCTTTTGTTTTGTTGTTGAAAATAATTTTAATTAATATCATATTATGATTATGAGCTTAACGTTTGTTGAGTATGTGTAGGTTCAAAGTTCAACAAAAGATTGCTTAAGAGATTCTACGTTAGATCTGGGACTTTATTTGATTTTATAGGATCTTTTGTAAGTGAATCCAAATTAGATTTGATTCAGACAATTTTCTATATAGTGAGGTAATATAAGTCACTTGAAGAGAATCAAAATTAAATATTTTTCAAACAAAGTGTTTAAATGATTTTTCACAAGTGTAGATTTTAAAAAAACTAGTTTTTACTATGTGAATTGATTCTGAATTGATTCTAAATCCATTCAGAAACAAAAGAGTTGAAAAATATTTTATAGAAGGTTAAGATTTTGTCTTGAATCGATTCATAACTTGAAATTCAATTTTTTGTTATAGACAATTATAACAACTATAAAAACCCCCAGCTACTTTTAGTTATATAGATTCATAATTTTTCCTCCTCTTCGAGTGTGAAAATCTCTGAGAAAACTGAGCACACATTGATTCTTTTCTTCCTCACAAATTTTCTCAATCCAATTGCTCTTGAATCAAAGTTGTTAAAGAATTCACATTGGATAATTGAGATTTACATCTCAATTTTAGTATTGTATTCTAAACCTTTGTGTATTGATTTTCTTTTGAGATTTCTAGGGTGTTAGAAATCTTGTTTAGTTATGCAAGAGCTTGTTTAGTTTTTGTGTGTTTAGGTTTGCAAGAAGAGCCTGTAAAATCTTATACGTTAGCAAGAAGCCTGGAAAGTCTTGTGTTATAAACTGATTGTTTAAGAGCTTAATTAATCTTAATGTTTTGTTAATAGAAGTGGTGATCCAGTTAAGGATTATCCAATGGGATAAACTTGAATGGCGATTTCAATTCAAGTTGAACCACTTAAAAAATTCTAGCATCCTAATTATTTTATCTTGTTGCACTATTTTTTTGGTTTTTTGTAATTCTAATATTCTACTAATACTGCATTCTATTCTACATTAAATTCTAATATCACTATATTGCTATTTCAATTCTTTTAACAATTCATATTAATCTGTAAAGAATTTTGCTACAATAATTATTATTAATCAACTTTCATTCAATTTGACAAAGAAACCAATTAAGTTGAGAAACACATTAAAGAATCCGATATAAATCAAATAATCAAAAGGGCAAGATCCAATTTTTGTGGACTTGATAGTCTACAAATGTCGTACAATGTCCTAAGCCTAGTTTAGCCATTTAAAGGGTTGAATTCAACCCAAAAGTCAAAATAGAGTGCTGGCTAGCTAAATTCAACCCTCTAAATGGCTGAACTAGGCTTCAGACTCTTCATGACATTTGTAGAGTTTCCTTTTCGACTTCCAAATGCATAAAAATAACCCAAAACTAAAGTCTAGAATTCAAAATATACTCAAAAACCTAAAATAATATCAAATTATCAAATTAATCAAATTAAGTTTCAAAATTGACCAAGTCAAGAAACCAATCACAAGTATCCAATTTAGAACAAAATCATAACAAAAGACTAAGTACAGAAGGGATATAAAACATGTATAAATTGTATTCATAAAATTTTTGATGTAGAGATAAATTGTTTTACTACATATAAGGTGAGTGAAGATCCTACTTGCAATGTAATTTTGTAAATTTTCTATGTAAATACTTTTCTTTTTGTTTCCATATTCATATGTTAGTGATAAGTTTTATTTACATATAGTTCAATATGTATGTTAGATTTTGGTTGATCTTATGAAGCTTTTAAAATTAAATTGTTAGTTTATTTGATGAAAACTTATTTATGGAAGACTAATAGCTTGATTTACATATGAAATTGAATGGAAGTTTTCAATGTTTTATATAAGAAATTTATAAAATGCAAAAGTAAATTGGAATTTGAGTTTTGATGAATGATGAAATGAAAGTAATATTTTGATATTTTTAAGAAAGTGAATGATTTATAGTTTTGTCATAGAAAAACGTGATATGAAAGTTTGAATTAATGTTTTGAGATAAATTGGGTTTATTATAGATCCTTGGGAGTTTTCCTTTGACAAACCCCAAGTGCACTTGGATTGTATTGCCATGACTCTTAAAGGAGGCATATAGGAGGACATATGTGTGGAGTGAAAAGGGGAAGTTTGGATGGATTTTTGGGACATGCATTATATCTAGTATCTAATACTGGGATCTTTGATTTGACCTTAACTTTCTAGAAAGGATTTGACTTTGATACATCTATTTGACTAAATTAGGAATTTGATCCTGATTCTTACATTTTGTTTTTGATATGTGATTGGCTAGCTATGGGAAAAACCCCATTAGATCCTATGTAATTTCTTTATGATGATTTCTTAAGTTGTAATGTTATTAAAAATATGTTATATTTGATATTTTGGATTTGCCGTGTAAGCTTGATGTTTCATGCAAGATGATTTAAATTTTGATACTATTAGTTCTGTTAAATTGCTAATTGTGATTGTCTCATTAGAAAAGAAACAAGGTTTTTCTTCCATCTTAATAAATTTAGTTTTATATTGTAAGCCATAATAGTATATTCACTTAGTGGGTTGTTGTAACTCACTCTTCCATTTTCCATATTTTATTAGAGCTTGAGATTACCCATAGCACTCCTCACTAGCCTTTAAGATTTGAGAATGCTTTGTGATTGGGTAAGCTAGCTGTTGGAGATTGCGTATGTGATTTGGAGATATTTTTTTTGGAAATTGGATTAGACCTTGTCTATATGTGTATATTTGTGTTCATGTGTGGTTGGATGTCTCATATGTGTTGTTGGATATAGTTTTGTTTTAGTGTGAGAGTTACAGGTGTTTTGCTTGGGCATGTAGGCCCACTATTGTATTGGCCATAGGCCCAAGGTCTGAGAAACAAAGGAAACTCTACTAGAATTTCACTAAATTTATGAGGGAAATATGCAAATTACCCCTACCAACTTTGGAAATAAGCCAAAAAAACCCAACAACTCACATGAACTTTGATTCAAATCCCACCATCCACAATTTGATAGTTTTTGTCCATCATGTAAGTTGCATGTGAATTTATTTACACATTGCAAAATCTTATTGGTTACAATTCCTACCTAGCTTTTATTTCCACATCAAAAATGAAAGTAGTTTACACCTAAGAAATCAAAATCCATTTTAGAATTATAGCTATTTCACACCAAAAATTAATTCATTATAATACTTTATCGCTATTCTTTTCATAAAATCATGTTTGTGAAGAAACCCCGAATTGAATTTTCCATTCTTAAAAATCACAAGCCCTAGTATGATTACATGAAGCTCTGTCATCATCTTTTTCTTCTTCACTTTGGCATGGATTCCCATGGCTATTTGGTGTGGTGTATTAGGAGATGGAAGCCATTTCGCTACAGTGATTGTGGACTTCAAGCACCTACTTGAACAACGTACACAGAGGCTAACTTTACAAGAATATTTTTTTGCTTGTCCTTGATGAAAGAAGGATAGAAGTTGCAATTTCTTCTGGTGGGACAATGATGCTAATGTATTGGGCAACGAATTTATTATGGATGATTTCTTACAAGGCCAGAGGAGGTTGAGGGAAGTTTAAGATAAAGCTAAAGTAGTAAGGAAGAAAATGTGTAGAATGATGGTGGCTCTGTGGGTGATTTGTGCCCTACTGATGGTATGTTGTTTGTTGTATTATGATTTGGTTAGGGGTAGGTGTTTGATGTGAATGTAAAGGGTGAGGTTGTATTGAGCAGTGTAAGTGTTTATGTAGTATGGAGTTGGCTTATTGTTCTAGGCTTAAAATATACAATGGAAATGGCAATATGTAACTAAGTTGTCTTTGTATTGATAAATGAAAGTGTTATTTCTTGATGGTATTTCTAATTGTTTATGTTTGGACCAACCTTGGATAGCAAAATTCTATATTAATGTGTTGCATAATTGGGCAACTAAATTATGCATGAATTTATTGCATAATTGTGTAGTAAATTGGATCATACTTTGTAGAAAAATTCTATAGCATAACTCTACCAACATTCATTGCTTATGAACATATAAATAACTAGGGACAAACAAATCTTAAAACAACAAAAGAACTCCCTAAGTAGAAAAAGAAAAATTTGCATCATCATAAACAAATCTAAGAGAAACTTATGCTTTTGGAGTGTATATTTCCTTTGTTGTAACATTTATCATTTTTGTCTTCTTTACTGCTACCCAATTTTCCCTTGCATCATTATCAAATCTGGTTATTTGAAGGTTTAAATAAGGTGGATAGGAGTCACTTCCATGCATTGGGAAAAGAGTTGTAAAAGTCTCTGAGACATGATTATCACCTTACATCACACACTACAAAAAATCAAATAAAATTGCTACAGTCACTTTGCAGGGGTTAAAAGAAGTATCGTGAAAAAATAATATTAGTTAGGGTTGATTGATTGTAGCAATATACATATAGAAGGTAAATAATTGCGATGCTTATTACACAACCGTCGCAAAATTCATTAAGTTTAGTGATAGCTGGAATTTTTGTTTGTATGCTTAACCTGCAAGCCAAAAATAGTTTTTTTGTTTGTATGCTAGCTGAGTTGAAAAAAAAGTTATTACCTAACACTAGCTAGCAAAGGTATGCGTGCTTCAGCCATTCTACTCTCGTCGAAGGAAAAAAACTTTAGCTATACTCTCTGCTCTTGTAGAAGAAAAAATCAAAATAATGCTTTGAAGCTTCATCACTTCAGTCATTAAAGCTTCCATCATCTCTCCTCTTAGCTTCACCATGCCCATGCAGCTTTCATTGGCCAAACCCTCAAGCTCGCTCACTCATCTTTGTCATCACAAAATACCCTAGCAGGTAATTTTATTATCAATTTTTTTTGCTTTGATTTATATTTCGGTTGAAGAGTACATGATTTCTCCAATTAGTATGTTTTGAAATCATGATGTCGAAGGAGCTCAAAAAATGAAGCATCACATTTCAACCCCTAATTGCAAAATGTCCACTTCTACTCGGTTACTGAGGATGTTATCACTGGTGTATTAGTTTACTCATTCCACTTATTGTAAATAAATTGACATCATGTTATCACATTTGTTTTTTTTTTTTTTGGAATCTACTTCTCTTGTTCTATGTTTTCAATTTATTCTAGATTTCCCATTGTTATGCTCAACTGACTTTAGTTGTTTTGCTACTCAACTATAAATTCATTTGATGGCTGCATGAATTTTTAAGTGAGAATTATCTTTGTTGTTATCTTTGTTGTTCTAATGTTAGAATAAGAATAAAATCATTCATGAGCTTCTCCTGATGGCTTAAGTTTTGGGAAATAA
>JANHAO010004273.1:0-24905 GCA_026873985.1 Saraca asoca
CTTGCATATGAAAACTTGAACCTCAATTTATATCTAAATTGTTTGAATTGATTAGTTATTTTGTTCTCTTATGTTTTATCATTTATGGTTATTGAATAGTACAGGGTGGCCACTGCTGGTCAACTACACTGACCGTAAATCGTTCCCAGCCATTGATAAACGCCAGTAAATGTTGAAACTATACTTTCGTTATAGTCATGAATTCTGTTACCATCAAAGATATTGTAATAAAAAAAAAGTAGTCAATGCAAAAGTGTTAATAAAACTCAAAAAGAAAATTCACAGACCCAATACAGGGATTTAATGTCAAATTTTCATTGCAAATATGGTTGAATCAATTGAATCCATGCTATCATATAAGTCATACCCATACCTAAATCAGAATCTATGAACCTTAGCATAACCCCATAAACCAGGTTGTATCAATGATCACATATACCCAGAAAAATTACATATGCCGTTAGAAACAAAACCCAGATTTCCAACCGGTAATCTACTTAAAATAGTGAAAAAAAGGACACACAAAAAGCCTATTCTTACAACCAGAATATGGCACCTGCAGGAAATTTTGTTGCTGTGACAGTTGATTAAGCAATGGATCTTCGATACCTTTTTCCTTCTAACCAAGGCAAATGGAATCTGGGTTGCTTGGCCACAATTTGGTTGAACGAGAACGAGCGACACTAGAAGTCTGAAAGATGAGAAAATAAAATTAGAGATGCTACTGAATTTAGGTTACTTTCTGAATAAACAAATTGGGAAGAAATCAGAACATGGGTATCATTGTAACTAGATTGGAAACGTTCGCAATGGTGAGAATGGTGGGAGTTGGATTGGAAATAGTTTATACATCATAATCTAATCAGGTCTAATCCCACCCCTCTAGACCTGATTAGGTTATCCATTATTTTAATGGATAAGTAGGATTTGATGGATAAGCTTATACAATATATTAGTTATACCAAATGACTGATAAATTTATAATGTATTGTATTAGCTTATCCTATCAGACCTAATACAGTATACCAAACATACCCTTAGTAGTTGAGGTATCATGGCCACGGGTTAAAATTTTGAGGAAAATATTTTTATCTTCCCTGGATTTTAATAAAATTATGTGAACTTTCATTAAATTTTAATGAAATTATATGAATCTTCTATTTAATTTTAAAATCTACTGAGATTTCTATTTAAAATATAAGAAATTATTATACTTAAATCTAAATTTAATTTTTTAATCAATGAAATAATTAGAAAAAATAATTATAAATTCAAATATAATAATATAAGATATTATAATATTTTCATTAATCATATTTTAATCATTTGAATTTAATTAAAATATATATTTATCCTAAAATATTTATAATATGTCATATTGTTAAATTTGAAATATATAATCATTTTTTATATCATTTACCGAATAAAAAATTTTAAATTTAAATTTAAATATAATATTTTTTTATTTCAAGAAAAATTTGATTAGGTTTTAAAACAACAAAGAAATATGTATAATTTCATTAAAACATAGAAAAGGTTCTCAAACTTTACTCTGATGTAAGCAAGTAAGTGGGGTGATAAATGGGCCTCAAGCCCGCGGGCCTAAATGGCTGGCCCGTATTTTTTTGTGGACTGGATTAGGTGAGGAGCAATCCGTTTAAATGCGAGCTTATGCAGGCACATGCGGACCGACCAATTTAACACCCTAGAGATGCTAAACTAGCCTTAAGCTTGTAGGCTTAGTGGGCTAGCTCACATTTTTTTACAGGCTAGACTAAGTGATAGTCAGCTAGTTTAGATGCGGGCCTAAACAGGCCAGCCCCGTTTAGGCCTGCTTCACACAGACCGACCCGTTTAGCACCCCTATAAGTAAGAGGCACACAAGAGCGCAACACGTCACAGAAAGCACGTCAAAACAAGAAGCAAAAACAGAGTACATAATTCATTTTAATAACCGACTACAATACAATTAGGCAAAACATTACTCGATGAAAACATTGTTGTCCTATAATATCATCACCTGCCACTACACAGATGAGGATTATATCCCTTCTTCTTCCCTCCATTTTCATTCATTCAATTCCCTTCCTTCCTTTTTTCATTTGTTCCAAATAGAGCCCTATATATCTCAATCTAATGGTTGATCATTAATTTATTTTATTTTGTTTTACTTTTCTTAGTACAATTCCACGTTTCCATCCACAGTAATTCAGATGAAGAAATGGGGCAAATGAAGAGAGAGTCAATATTTTACCATTCAAATTTCAATCTCTCCTTTTCCTTATTGTCTTCACATCTAAACAAAATCCTTTTCTCATACATAAACCCAGACACAAACATTGACTTATAAATTCCAATACAATACCTAAAACCCAATTCTTCTTGTAACATGGCCACCTCCATCACAAGCTCTGTAACTTGTAAAACCCAGTTCAACTCTTCAAGCCTGCTTCACAAAAAACCATATCCATATTCTCATTCGCACTTTAAGTTTCTAAAAATTACAACTATCCCTTCATCCTTAACCATTAGAACTCCATCCTTTATCTCTTGTGCTCTAACAAGATGTTATAAAATAATGTTACAGATGATTAAGATTATTATACAATAAGATGGTTCAAGCCACAATTGGGTTGTTATCTTTAGAGAGATATTTGCCCCCACATATAGTTGCTAAAAGGTTAATGATTATACTTTCCCATGATTCAATGCACCTTTTGTGAATTTCTTGATTAGCAATATAAAAAAATTCCCTGACACTTTTATAACTTGAAAATATTTTAAACTTGTAAGATATTATTCTCAATCATACTTTATAAAGTCATAAGGAGATTTATTTATAAATGAGTCTTTTTTAATAAATAAGTACATTTAAAAACCCTTTGTTCATTGAACACAGATAGATACATTCATTCTTTTATTTATTGAATATAATATGTACATTTATCCCTTTATTTATTAGAATCAATGAATATACATTCACCCTTTAATTATTAATACGTATACATGAATCTCTTTTAAAGTTTGTTCATAAGATGAACCAACACGACTTTTAAAATTATAAATTGACATTCCCCCACTAATTTACAAGCTTTCATAAGTTGTACAATTTATGCATAAGAGAAGGTGTCATTAAGATTAAACCTTCTATTAGTATAAGTTTTCAAGGTTCCAACGAAGTATTAGATATTTAATTGATTAAACTTATACTTTTATTGTTATAGCGAGAAGACCACACTCATAATCGTATCCTAATCAAGTTTAAGAGACTCAATTTCTTTAGCACTTTTATGGACATGTGCTCATCTTGGCTTTCATGAATAATTACAAGAGTAAAACTTATAAAACTCTTGATTAGAATGGGACCATTCCTATATTGATATAGGTGAAAGTCTTAGATAATAGAATTATCGATCTATTAAGAGCTTCTTAGCTCATCCTCATATAACACTAAATCTTATTTCTTAGCATTGCAATCATTAACTAACTTGTTTTTCCCATTAAACCTTGAAACCAATGTTCTACTAGAATAAGGTTGGGTTCTCATCATTTAATAACTATAAGTTTTAGTTCCATCTTAGCAGTGAATTCTTTAATCTTTTCCCTTGATAAACCTTTTTTCAGTGGGCCTACTAAATTACTATTGCACTTTACATATGTGATGCTAATTATATCATCTCCTAATAATTACCTCAAAAACTCATATCTCAAGCTTATCTGTCTAGACTTTCCATTATAAACTTTATTATATGCCCAAGACATAGTTGACTCACAATCATAGAAGATAGAAATGGCTATCATTGGCTGTGGCCATAGCTCTATATCTATTAACAAATTTTTCATCCATTTTGTTTCTTAACCTGCAACTAATAAAGTTATAAACTTAGCTTCCATTGTAGAATGTGATATACACATTTGTTTCTTTGAGGCCCAACTTATGGCTCTAGCACTTATGGTTAAAATCCATCCTGAAGCGGATTTATTTTCATTAAGATTTGTAATCCAACTAGCATCAGAGTAACCTTCTAATACAATAAGCTAACCATTATAATGTAACCCCAAATTTATGATTTTCTTGAGATAACCAAAAACTCTTTTATAGTTTTCTAGTGATCTATATTAGGTATACTTGTAAATCTCGATAGCTTGCACACAACAAGAGCTATATTTTGTCTGGTACAATACATAATATACATCAAGCTTCTAATAGCACTCACATATTCTAATTGTGCTACTCATCTCCCTATGTTTTCCTTCAATTTAAAATTAGGATTATAAGGTGTATTGGAATCTATAACACTAAAATGTTTAAATTTCTCCAACAACTTCTTAATGTAGTGTTCTTGCCCTAGTGTAAAGCCATCCTTATGCTTATACACTTTAATTCCTAAGATAGTATCTACTTCATCCAAGTCATTTGTCTTAAACTTAGAAACAAGATATTGCTTGATTTGATGAACATTTTCTGATTTCATCCTAATTATTAGCTTATTATCTATGTAGGGATAGATAATTATACCATAATCCTTAGTAAATTTAGAGTATATACACTTGTCTGCACTATTATGTGAAAGGTTATTTTATAAAACCAATGAGTCTAACTTCTTATGCCATTGTTTAGGCACCTATTTTAAGCCATATAATGACTTAACCAATTTACAGACTTCCACTTATTCCTTGTAAACTTATTCATTAAGATCTTCGTTTAGAAAAGTTGTTGACATCCATTTGGTGCACATGAAACTTATAAATACTTGCTAATGCTATGGGAATCCTAATGGCAGCCATCCTAGCCATTGGTGCATAGGTATTAAAATAGTCTAGACTTTTTTTTTTGTTTAAACCTCATGGCTACTAACATTGCTTTAAAGATTTGTAGTAAACCATCTATATTGAGTTTTCTTCTGAATACCCATTTGTATCCAATAGGTTTTGACCCTTGAGGCAAATTAACTAAGATCCAAGTATTGTTGGATAATATTGAATTTATTTCATCATTTATGGCTTCTTTCCAACAAGTGAAATATCTAAATGTTATTGCCTTTTTATATGTTTGTGGTTCACTCTCCATGGTTAGCGTAATAGGAATCTTATTTTTTATAGAATCCCTAGTTCTTTCAATCAAGAAAGTGATAGCTTGAAAAGAAATAAAATTTAGACCTAAGTTCTTTTATATTCTCATTCTTTAACTTCTTCTTAGTTCAACATACTCATTTTCACATATATGGTTATTCCTTTGATAATTTAAGATTGATTGTAGAGGAACTAAATGTTGATCCACTTGAGAATCTTTCATTGTGGGATTTACTTCATTATATTATTTATTTTCAATAAATTTCACATCTCTAGTTTCAACAATTGTATTAGACACTAAATTTAATATCCTACACACCTTAGAATTTTGGGCATATCCCATAAAGATGCCTTTTATGACTTTTAGCCTTAGTTTAGTTCTCCTTTAATTAGGAGCTCGATAAAAGACTAAACACTTATACCCTTTAAAATAATTTAGGTTAGGTTTCCTTCCTTTCCATATTTCATATGGAGAAACATTCCTTGTTTTTAATGGTATCCTATCGTGAATGTGACAAGCCATCAATAGTGCCTTATCCAAAGATTGTGTGGTAACTTAGTATTTAGTAATATAGAATTAACCATATCCACTAAGACACGATTCATTCTTTCTGCTAAACTATTTTGTTGCATAGTATAAGGAGTAGAAAATTGATGCACAATGCCATGTATTTCACAAAAAGAATCAAATTTGATTGAGAAATATTCTCCACCTCTATTGCTACAAAATAATTTTATTTTTCTACCATGAAAATATTCTATTTCTAATTTATATTTCTTAAATATTTCAAACGCTTCATCTTTGTTCCTCAACAAGTAGACATAGGTATATCTAGAACTATTATCAATAAAAATCATGAAGTACCTTTTACCTCCTCTAGTGATAGTACCATTTAATTCACATATATCATTATGTATAAGTTCTAGAACTTGAGTGCACTTTTCAACTTTCGGAAAAGGTTTCTTGGTAATTTTGGATTTCACAATTCTTTTCAAAATCCTTATTACTAAGATCAATATAATTATTTTTATGCATGTATTTAAGTGACTTATAACTTAAATGTGCTAATCTACTATGCCATAAATCACTAGAATCAACCATATATACAGAAACATTCACTTCATTATTGAGATTGAACTTAAACATATCTTCACTACAATATCCTTTTCTTATATGCAAGTCATTCTTAAATAAGATCACTTCTTTAGAGCGATTGTCTTTCTTCAAGAGTCAATAATCTTTGATATAATGCCCTGTTTTATGGCAATGATAACACACTATTTGTCTCTTTTTGTCTTTTTTTACATCCCCTGAGGACATGACTTTTCTTTTACCCTTGGCAACATTTCTTTCATCAATATGATTCACCTTAGAATTGTAAGAAAAATACACTACATCATGTTTTCAATTTTCCTCTTTTATACATAGATGCCTTTGTAATTTTTCAACAGTGAAATTTTCACCAAAGTGTAGAAGTTTCTTCCTATAATCATTACAAATTGAAGGTAATTTTGAAATAATTGCTCCAACTTATAATGATTTAGGAACTATCACTTGTAGATTATAGAGTCTATTGACTAAGATCTGTAGCTCATGAAATTGATCTATGATAGGCACATCATTAACCATATTAAACTCAAAATATTTAATCGTAATAAATTTGTCGATACCTTGTCACTCATTGTTGTATTTTTCCTCCAAAGATCTCTATATCCCCAATAGTGATTGTATCGACATGTATAGATCATAGAGCCTATTATATATGGAAATCGATTTGTACTAGATGGACATGCGAGAAGTCTAGGAGCGACAAAGGATTGGCTCAAATAGTCCCCGAATTGCTATATTCTTCAGTTTGCACTGCGAGGCAACGTCTCCGGCTTGCACTCGTACCTTGCCTGAGCGAGTTTGACATTTTCATCCAGAATGATGTGTGCAACCCCAGATTGTGTGATCTGGCCAATAGAGTGTGAAAAGCGACCTATACTTGCAAGATAGGAGACATAGTCATATTCTGCCCTTACGAACGAATGGGACCTACCTGTAAAAGATAATTTGTAGTGGCTGAAAGAAGAGATTTAGTCTGTATTTTCTATCTTATACATTAAATGTTGATGTAACATATTTACTACATATAAAATTACTATTGTAACCTCCTCTCCTCTATAAATAAGAGGAAGGAGTCTCTAACAAGGGAGGGGAGCAAAGATGTATGCTGAAACTCTGCTAAAACAAAGACCAAGTCTTGTAAACTTCCATCATTATAACATGCTACCATGGATGTAGGGTCCGGTGATACCTGCATTTGGCTAAATCATGTTAAATTCTATGTCTTTCTACTGCTCTTCCCTTCTTCTTTATATATTTTACTGATTTATCTCGCTTGAGCTGGAAAAAAGGTCAGAGATCCCACAAGAATCCACCTCATTGGCTGAAGTTTGGACCATTACCAAAATCTAACGTCAACATTTTGGTGCCGTCTATGGGGATCTCACCTGTTCTGGTTTGTTTTCCGCTGCAATGGCCAAGCTTTAAATGTATAGCCCCATCCTCTGGATGGTCATGTCTCGACAACAGATTCGTTTATGACTCCAGTCATCAGCACAACTGCTGGTGTCCCTCCAGCCAACTTTGTTCCACCAACTGCCACTGTTAACGATACTGATGGAGTGCAAACCTGGCTTCAACGCCAAGAGAAGCTTGAACACATGATGGAAGAACTGACTAGGGCCATCACATTCTTGGCACAAGGTATGAAGAGACAAGCCAAAGCCTCAACGCCCGTGAATGTTCTCTAGTAGCGACAAACTCAGCATCTGGAGGACCCAAACCAAGATGACTCTTCAGCTCATTCCACGTGGGAGAAGATCCCAGGTCACAACCCTTGCGACAATGGGAATCAAAGGATCCAGTAATCATCCAGTTAGCACTTTAGAGCATGAGACCCGTTAGTTAGAAAGCTATTTCAGAAGATAACCCTATTGGAGGAACGCCTCCTTACCCTGGGCGATTGAGCTTGCTATGAGGAGCGATCACCACTCTCTGAGGAGATCGAAACTCAAACTCTCCCTCTCAAGCTCAAGGTCCCTGCCATCCTGTTGTATAATGGGGATTCCGATCCTTATGATTATCTAAACGTATTCAATGTTCAAATGGGCTTGCAAACAGTAGACCCATTAGTTAAGTGTCTAATGTTTTCAGCCACATTGAGAGGTGTACATTAAACTTGGTTTAGAAGCGTCCCAGCTCGCTCAATTGACAGTTGGGAAGACTGCCAATAGAAGTTCATTAGCTAGTATCGAGCGCTGAAGAGACAACTTGTGCTCCCTTGCCACCTCGCTATGGTCTTTCAGTGCAAGCGCGAGTCGCTGAAATAATATATCACTAGATTCAGGCTCGAAGCGAATTCGGTGGAGAATCCATCTAAAGAAACCATGCTTGCTACCATCTCTACTGGACTTTGTAAGGATGGAAAGTTGTATAAGAGTCTGTATAAGTCCCCGATCAAGGATCTCATCGAATTTTATGAGCGAGTTGCCAAGAAAATCTAGTGGGAAGAGACCTTCGGCTCGGAAAAGTGTGACAAGAAGGATGAAAAAGTCAGCCTCTCTCGCGACAAAAGGAGGAGCAATGCAGATCAAGGTGATCATTCTGTTGAGTGAACAGTAAAGAAATCCAAAAAGTCTAAGGGTGAACAACCTCAGCACTTGGACCGTTACGAGCAGTATAGTACCCTGTCTGATTCCCAAGATAAAATCTTCATGATAGAAAGGGACAAGGAAGACTTTGGGGTACCCCCACCTTTTAAGATTCCTTTTAGATGGAGAAACCATGAAGAATTTTGCACCTATCATAATAAGGCTGGTCATGGAACCTTAAATTATCAGGCTCTCAGGAAGGCAATTGAGGACCTGATTAGAAGGGGACGTCTAAGGGAGTGTGTGGTGTAACTTGTAAGGCAGCAACCTCAGCCTTCTCAACATAATGCCAGCTAAGAGCTGGGGGGGCTCGGTCCAAGTTATATATTGACGTCATATTTCAAAAATTTTGGAGAGAATGTAAATGTGATTGCTTTGTTGTGTTGAAAGCTATTTACCGATTGGCTTAATGTCAGTTACTCTCTTTTTTCTTGCCTTTAAGCATTTGCATTATCTACAGCTCACATGTGGCCAATTTTCTCAAACTTTGTAAAGAATTTTTATGCCAACTATGACCTTTGGTCTGGTTAAGGCCCTCTGGAGCTCATTTCGGAGAAGAATTGACGAACACTTAACCAGTTGAGCTGTGGGCTCGTTAAGGCATGGAGACGCTCAAAACAAACTCACCTAACCAATTGAGCTATGAGCTCACTGAGGCATGGAGATGCTCAAAATAAACTCACTTAACTAGTTAAGCTGTGGGCTCACTGAGGCGTGGAGATGCTTAAAACAAACTCACCTAACCAGTTGAGCTGCGAGCTCACTAAGGTGTGTAGACGATCAAAACAAACTCACTTAACCAGTTGAGCTGTGGGCTCATTGAGGCGTGGAGACGCTCAAAACAAACTCACCTAACTAGTTAAGTTGCGGGCTCGCTAAGGCATGGAGACGCTCAAAATAAAATTGCTATGACAGCATAGCTATGTGCCCGCTGAGGTGTGGAGGCACTCTTAAACGCTTAACACTAGCATGATTTTGTCATCGCTAAAGCTTAAAGAATTGACTAAGGCAAAGGAGTCATTTTACTGCACAGCTCACATGAGACTAACTGTTCACAGCTTTCATGCAAACTTATCTTACTATTTTATGATTCCATACTAATTTATGTATTTATTTGGCTATAGGATCGGCCCAAGCATGAGATCGCTCTAACCCATAACTCATACCATCTTCTGATTATACCCAAGTCACGTCGTCTAGTCCAACCATATTTATATAGGAAACAGAAACAACAAGTAGAAAATTACAGAAAACAACTAAGATTTTACTCATTAAAAGACCTCAATGAGGCAGATTTACATCAGAAAGCTCTGGCTACGAGCTAATCAAAATATAAAGGAAAAACCTATGACTAAGAAAAAAGATCGGCCATAAAGGATCGCACCTTAGCTTATTAGAGCCCATGCGCCACCAAGGTCCTTAAATTTTTGCTTCCAATGCAACCCTGGTGACAGCGCCGTGGCTTTCTATTTCTTCGGCCTCCAGCTCCTATTCTGATTCGTGAAGGAAGCTAATCAGAAAGCACCAGGAGCTTAGCCTATTGAACAATTGCCTCATGGTAGAGCTGGGAAGACATAGTCTGAGATCCATATGAGATCTCTCCATGTTAGCGGAGAAGCTGAGTTTTCCAGGCTCTTTATGCAGTAGACCATACATGCCTTTCTGAAAGAATAGAACGCCAGAAACGGTGGTGGTTTATCAAGAAACTCCATGGTTTGCTCGGTGCAAAAACAGAAGGGATTGCCTCTTCCTTATGTAGAGCCGAGGCTGACTCTATCGTAGAATCTAGATTCATTACCTCAACCATCCTTATTAATAGCCTCGGAAAAGGCTAAGTTTGACTCAGTAATAATCACTGAACATGTGCCATAGGAAACATGGCCTAGAGCAAATGAAACAAACTATCTCGGGAAAAGATTGGTTGATCAGAAATCAAAGAGTTTTAACTCCTAGCTGAGAGTTGGAAGGCTTATGTTATATATGGAAATTGGTTTTTACCAGATGGACATCCGAGAAGTCTAGGAATGACGAAGGACCGGCTTAAATAGTCCCCTAATCGCTATATTCTTTAGCCTGTACCGTGAGGCAACGTCTTTGGCTCGCACTTGCACTTTGCCTGAGCAAGTTTGACATTTCCATCCAGAACGATGTGTGTAACCCTGGACTGTGCGATTTAGCCAATAGAGTGTGACAAGTGACCCGTACTCTCCAGATAGGAGACTTAGTCATACTCTGCCCTACAGACGAATGGAGCCCGCCTGTAGAAGACAATTTAAAGTAGCCGAAAAAAAAGATTTAGTCTATATTTTTTGTCTTATACATTAAATATTGATGTAACATATTTACTGCACATAAAATTACTATTGTAACCTCCTCTTCTCTATAAATAAGAGGAAGGAGTCTCCAGCAAGGGAGGGGAGCAAAGATGTATGCTGAAACTTTGCTAAAATGGGGACCAAGTGTTGTAAACTTCCATCACAATAATACGCTACCGTGGATGTAGGGTCCAATAATACCCAGATTTGGCTGAACTACGTTAAATTCTGTGTCTTTCTACTGCTCTTCCCTTCTTTTCTGTGTATTTTGTTAATTTATCTTGCTTGAGCCAGAAAAAAGGTCAAAGATCCCACAAGAATCCACCTTGTTGGCTAGAGTTTGGACCATTACAAAAATTCTACGTCAACAGAGCCTATCTGACAAGGTGCTAAGAATATGGTCTCAGCATATAAACACATCTTCTTCACGTTTCTTCTTCAATTGACCAACCCTTGCTTTCTTTTCATTTGTGGCATCCTTAACAGCATCTACAACTAGTGCAATATTTGGTTCAAATACATAAGTAAGGTTGAATACCGAAAGAAGAAACATCAATTTATCTTTCATCCATTAAAATTGGTGCCATCAAATTGATCTAACTTGACAAACTCTTGATTCATAACCTTGAAAGCAATATTTTGATCTTAAGCCATCTTAGGAATATTTCTCTAAAATTGTTATAAAACAATGTTATATATGGTCAAGATTATTACACGATAAGATGCTTCAAAGCATGACTGGACATTATCTTCACAAAGATATTCACCCCCACACATAATTGCTAAATAGTTAATGACAATGCTTTCCCATAATACAATGAAACTTTTGTGAATTTCTTGATTAACAATATCAAAAAATTCCTTAACACTCTTATAACTCAAAAATATTTTAAACTTATAAGATGTTATTCTTAATCATACTTCACAAAATCATATAGTAGTCTATTTATATTTAGTAGGGGAGCTTCTTTAATAAATAGGTCCATTAAAAAATCCTCTGTTCATTGAATACAAATAGATACATTCATCCCTTTGTTCATTGAATATAAAATGTACATTCATCCCTTTATTCATTAAAATTAATGAACATGCACCTTCCCTTTAGTCATCAATACGTATACATGAACTTCTTTTAAAGTTTGTTCATTAGATGAACTAACACAACTTTTAAAGTTGTAAATTATATAACACAAAGAAACCCTACTTCTACTCTTCCAATTGGGAATCATAAGAACGTTGAAACTGATAATGCTGAAACTGATAATAGGTTGGTGTCATTTGAACGACCCAATTTGTTTGGTTAATTTGGAAATTTTGATGGCAAGTACATTCCTAAAACTTTAATATATACTCTCATCAACCTTAAATCTACGTTTAATCCTTGCTGGAGATGAAGAGTTCTAGGTTATAATTTGAAATCACTTTCTATTCTACACTTTGATCGACAGTGTCAGTTCTTCAATTGGATAGACAAAGATGATAGAATTTCCTTTTAAATTTGGACTTATATAATTAATAAATTATTAAAATAATTTCAAAATAATTAAGAATTCAAAAGTGGTATATACTGGGTAATAGATGAGTTCCTACTCCTAAAATACACAATTTCCATCATTATGTTATCAGTACGTTTCACTATGAATTTGTCTAATTCAAGTAATTCTAATCCCTTTATATTTAACTTAATCTGCATCTTTTTATACTATCACATGATTTTATCGATCCATTTAATTTTAAAATTTCTTTCAATTGATATTAGAGTATGCTAAAAATTCTGTGATATACTGATCAGATATGAATATATTTTTCTGAATTATATAATTGACTATTGAATTAGAAACATTGAATTCAATATCATCCAAATTCTGAAATTTGCTTAGAAAAAATCACCATTTAAGGTCAAACTCTATGTTTTTGAGATCTCAGATTTATGTAACATTAAAAGTGTCAAATGAGTTCAGATGTCAAATCTCATGAAATGTTTTTGTTTCAATGTTTTGGTTAATTAATTTTGGTGAGGAAGATTTTCTGATGAATTGGTTGATTCAAATATCATAAATTGATGAATTGTTGCGATTGTTGGTGGGGTTGATTATTATAATATTCAAATTCCCTTTCTCTTTTTTTTTCTTGTTATGTTATGCTTCTTATGCCAGTAGGTTGCAAGGGTACTTTATACTGCATTAGTCTGACGAAAAAATAAGAGCCCTATGTTAAGTGAAATTATTCTGCATTGATTTATATTTTTATGAACTTGAAAGGTGTGAAATATTGTTTTGATTATTTGATAGTTGATTGGAACTGAATTTGGGTGCCTAATGAATAAGACAATGTTCTGTTGTTTTTTCCTTTCTACATAAAGATATCCAAAGTATAGAATTATGTAGATATGTAAAAAAAAAAGCGATCAAACTGATTGAGTCATTGATTATTAGGCTAGACATTAGGGGTTTATTTTAATTATGTTAGTTGTGATTAAGCATCTAGTATAAATATATGTTGTGGGTATTTTTGGAATCATACAAATGGGCTGGTAAAAGCCTAATAGAGACAAGTCCAGCTAATAATTAAGGGCCCAGCTCATCTTGGATTGAAGTTGTTGGACCAAGGCATCAGGTTTTCAGACACGAACTTAAGTCACTGGTCAACAAGGATTAAAGCAGCAACCTCAAGTTGCTGGTGATAAGGCCTAATCTATAGCTTGAAGCACGCATTCCCAATTATCAATCTAAGGAGATCTATTCAATTTCCTATTTTAATGGTGTTATGAGCGAAATTTGGTATTATGAGATAGGCTGGCAAGAGCCCAGTAGAAATCAAGTAAGAGGCCTAGCTCACCTGCTTTGAGGTCGCTATGCAACTAGCTCACTAAGTAGAAGCCCCTAGCTCGCTGATAACAAGCTTGAGCTCATTGATAGCTCAAGCTCGTAACTCGTTCGAGCTTGATCTCGCAAAGCAAAGATAGCCCACAGTGACTCACCCAGCTAAAAGCCTATTGAGGTCAAGCAAATAGCCAATGAATAACTAGTATCACCATTTTACAGAATGCAGCCTACAGGTCCCACCTATAGAAAACATTTCACACAGTCAACTAGCAGTTTGTAGAGGCCAACTTGTTGTATTTTAGATTGTCTTGTACATTTAATATTTGATATAACAGAAATACAAATTATATAATTACCTTTGTAGCCTCATCTCCTTTATAAATATGAGGAAGTAGCCCTCTGTAGAAAAAAAAGGAGAGTTCTATGCCAAAACTTTGTAAAATTATCTTCAGATACATAAAATGATACTGTGGATGCAAGGACTGATACTGTCTAATTTTGGCCAAACCACATTAAATCTCAGTGTCCTTCACTTATCTCATTCTTCCTCAGCCATCCTACACCTTTTCACCGCTTACATAACTAGATAACAGCTTGGGTCCCAAAAGAATCCCTTTTTGTTAGCTGGATTAGGCAGGATTGAAATCTACCATCAATATTTTGGCATACCTAGTGGGACCCTTCCAGTTTCTGGTTGTTCCCTATGTTTCAGTTTGATTTTCTACATAATTACTATGGCTGAAGGAAGGGCCGTCAGAAAGTTTGATGTTGTCAATCACTAACTTGAAGGTTATACGGCAAGTCCTTCTACCACTTGAACTAATCATGGTTTAGCGCTTGTAGCTCACTGCCAACCTTAGAAAATGTTTGAAAGTATGATAAAAAATTTAGCTGAAGCAGTTAGAGTACTGATGCAAATGTAAGCTTTGTACATGCAGCAGCACGTAGAGATCACAATGTAGCTTCAATAGTTACATGAAAGAGCCCAAAGGGAGCCAGCTAAACAAGAGTGTTAAGATTGTAGCTTAACTTGCCCCTTCGGCTATTAAGTGAGGTTAAAGGTTCACCAAGCTCATAGGGACCATGATGACTTGCAACCGGTTGGCTTGCACCAAGCTAAAAGATCGAACAGATCCAACCAAGGATGCACCTCGGGTTGTCGTACTTACGACTAGGAACGAGAAAAGAATAAGCGCTCGTTTAGCCCGTAACTTGAAACGCAAAACCTGATCATGAAAGAAGTGCTACAAAGGTTGAAGCAACTAAAGAAGTGCCCTTGAACCCAAAGTGATCAACCTCACCACAATGAAAACTTGCCATTTTCCATGGAGATTGAAACTATTTCCCTTCTGCATAAACTTAAAGTTCCCATAATCCCACTGTACAATGGGGATAGTGATCCGTGTGACCACCTAGATGCATTTAATGTTCAGATGAATCTCTAAACAATGGATCCTCTACTCAAGTGCAGGGTCTTCCTAACTACATGAGGAAACCTTCCCCGAGTATGGCTTCGAAATCTCCCAGCTTGTAGTATTCACAACTAAAAGGAATGCCAGAGATAATTTGTTAATTAGTACAGAGCATTAAAGAGGTAGCTCACGCCACACTGTCATCTCGCAACGATCTTCTAATGGAGGGATGAGTCATTCAAAGATTATATCACCCAATTTAGATGTGAGGTTAACAACGTGGATGATCCCTTGGATGAGTGTGTTTTGACAGCCATCTCTATGGAGTTCCACAAAGATGGGAAGCTGTACAAGAATATTTATAAGTCCCCAATCAAGGACCTAGGTGATTTCTATGAATGAGCCATATAGCAAATTAGGTGGGATGAAACCCTTAATTCGAAAAATTCTAAGGCATGCAACTTTGGTTAGAAGAAGAAAAGAAGTAGTCATGGAGACGCAAATGATAACTCTATTCTCTAGATCACTAACATACCCAGAGATGAGCAATCTCAAATCCATGTCATTATGAGCACTACAGTATCTTATTAGATACTCCAGATAGGATATATGTAACAAAAAAGAATAAAGAAGACTTTGGGACTCCTGCTCCTTTGAGAACACCCCATGTAGGAAGAAACATAAACAAATTCCATGCCTACCACAACGAAGTGGGGCATAACACTTTAGATTGCCAGGCTTTCAGGGATGCAATTGAAGACCTAATCAAGAGAGGCTGCTTAAGAGAGTATGTGTTGTGACCTATAGTACATGAATCTTCTTAGCCTTAGCAGAATCTAGAACAAGAGCAGCCTATTATAGTAAGAACTATATATTGATTTTGTAACATAATGTGTAAAAGCAATTTGAATCCTAGGCGTGCAGTCTCTATAAATTCTCTAAAGAGTGTTAATTCAATATTAAGTTCTAGAGGAAGCAAGCTCCCCCCATCTTGACTATTTACTATATCCTTTTAAGTGTTATCATATTAGAATGACCTACTTATTGGTACCATCCTAATGCGATCTAGTGTGCATATGACCAACTTTCTCAGGCACCATATGCATGTTGCTTCCTCACACACATGACCAACTTTCTTAGGCACCATGTGTGTGCAACCTTGTATGAACCGTGTATATGACTAACTTTCTCAGGCACCACATACACGTCACATTAAATGCTCATGCGACCAACTTTCTTAGGCATCATATGCACGAAACCTTGAATTGAGCATGCCTATGACCAACTTTCTCAAGCACCATGTGCATGCCACCTCACTCATACGACTAACTTTTTTAGGCATCATATGCAAGTGACCTAAAGCTCACAGCTCTCATACGACTTAATGCTAGCAGCTTTTATATGGCTCAAAAATTCACAGCACACATGCAATTTCCATTAGACATGACTCCTGAGTTACCCAGATTCATTATTTGAAGAAGTATGACTGATTGGTTACTTAAATATCTTATTTTATTATGATGATCAATTTGAGTTTGAGTTATTATCAGTGGTATGCAGAACATTCATACAATAGAATAGTAGAAGCACAAAAGAGAAGTTCATTCATTAAAGAGCCTCAACGAGGTGAAATTACATCAGAAAATTCAGAATACAAATCAGAAAGAGTCAAAATATAAGTCAAATATGCTATAACTATACATTTTAGAAGAAAGATTGGTGCTCTGAAGGAGAGCCCTAATCAATAGAAGGGCTGACGAGCACACGTGCTTTCAATTATTTCCCTTGTCACCCTCATTTGTTTGGAACACCCTTTTGGCTCTCTACCCAGATCAGTAGATTCAGTGGAAGCAAACTAAAGCAGCTGGAAAGGTTTGAACCTCACGGCATCACCGTGAGGAAATAAGCCAAGATCTATATGAGATCTTCCCTCATTTTGGAAGAAGGATAATTACTTGAAAAGGCTTCCTATGCAGCATATCATACATATCTCTCTAGGAACAACTCTTTATCAGGTGGATGGGGGCTCATCTAAAGTTTGCATCTAATTTTGAATAAGGAAAGAAGGATTCCTGTGTCTTAAATAGTAGCAATTTGCTCTCACCAAACAGTCTAGAAATTAACCTCTAATTGCTTCCATTAAATGTCTTAGAAAAAAACATGGCAGACTCGTCGATAGCAATAAGACACATACAGCAGATGGTATGGCTTGGGTCAGGTGAAAAGATGGTCTGATCGATGACTTTTGACTACATGATAATTCATGAAGACAAACTGTGTTAGCAAGTTACAATTCCCAGCCCATAAAGTGAGATGAGAGTTAGGGGCTGATGTTATGAGTGAAATTTGGTATTACGAGATAGGCTAGCAAGAGCCTAATGGAAATCAAGTAAGAGGCCTAGCTCGCCTACTTTGAAGTCGCTACGTAACTAGCTTGCTTAGCAGAAGCCCCCAGCTCGCTAATAATAAGCCTAAGCTCGTCGATAACTTAAGCACATGACCCGTTCAAGCTTGACCTCATAAAGCAGAGGTAGCCTGCAATGACTTGCCCAGCTAGAAGCTTACTGAGGTTGAGCAAACAACTAATGAACAACTTCTACCACTATTTTGCAGAATGTAGCCTATGGGTCCCACCCACAGAAAGCATTTCTCATAGTCAACCAGTAGTTTGCAGAAGCCAACTTCTTGTACTTTAGACTATCTTGTATATTTAATATTTGATGTAATAGAAATATAAATTATGTAATTACCTTTATAGCCTCATCTTCTTTATAAATATGAGGAAGGAGCCTTTTGTAAAAAAGAGAGGAGAATTCTATGCCAAAATCCTGTAAAATTATCTTCAGATATATAAAACGCTACCATGGACGTAGGGACCGGTACCGTCCGATTTTGGTCGAACCACATTAAATCTCTATGTCCTTCACTTATCTCTTTTTTCCTTTAACCTTTCTATACCTTTTCACCGCCTTCACAATTGGATAATGGCTTGGGTCCCAAAAGAACCCTTTCTCATTAGCTAGATTAGGAAGGACCGAAATCCACTGCCAACAAATGGGAACCTGTTATTATCTATTATGTAATTATAATCAAGTCATGATACTTATCTATTATCAATTTATATTCAAATTATAACCCCCAACTATTATAAAATAGGATGAAATCATTGTACATGAGACAATCAATCATCAGGCACAAAACTCTCAGCAAAAACTTGAGAAATAAAATAACGATGGATGTAAAGCATTACACTTAGCTGAATCATGTTAAAAACCTCTTGGTGTCTCCTTGTTCTTCCTCTTTCTCTTTCTCTCTCTCTCTTTTTACATTCAATCTATAATTTAGGTATCTAGACTTTTTAGTTAATCAAATTCACATGTCAACATTTTGGCATTAGAATGAAGGCCCTAAACTACATTCTCCTTGATTTTTTGTCCAATTACGATGGTTAGAGGAAGAACCACCAAGAATTCTGACACTATAGTTAACCAGCATAGCTGTCACGTGTAACAACAAAGAGATCCAATTCTTCCTGGAGCAAGCACTTCTGCCATTCCCACCAAGGTGTTACCACTGGCATACCTTCAATGGCCCCTCACTAGCTTATTGTAATTGTTCCTAGGGCTGATGGAATGCAAGCATGGCACCAATGTTAGAAAGTGCTTGAAAGCCTAGTGAGAGAGTTAGCTGAGGCAGTTAAGGCACTAACTCAAGCACAAGCCTAGGGTGCACGAAAGCAGGTTGAAGTCATTATGCCCAGAGAAGTACTACAACAGCTATGAGAAAGGGCTCAAGAAGAGAGGCCAATCAGATTACTTCAGCACATCGGTTTAGTTCACTCTTCTAACTTATGGCCAAGATCAGAGATCCACTAAGCTTGTAAGGATGATGATAGAGATAATTAGTGACGTAGGGGTTTGTGTTAAGTGGGAAGCTTGAATAGGACTAGTCAAGGACATGTTTCAGATCGATACTCACCGAGTCATAGGCAGAAAAGACATAGAACCTCATATCGCCACTCCTATAACCAGGGAAGTACCATATTCACGAATTTGTAATGTTATTCAGATATTAATGAAAGTACCCAAATTTGTCCTTAAATTTTTATATTTATGTTTACTAATTTTTGGATAAATTTTTAGCAAAGTATTATATTGGAAGGTTCCAGTTTGGGACTACAAAATCGATGATCTCAAATTATGCCTTATTCTTCCTACAACTCATAAAGCCAATGGCAGGACACGAGGTCTGAATTTGAGGGCCCATACATTATCAAGGAAGACTTAGGAAATTGAGTCTATCGATTAACATTTGAATAGAGCTAAAATTCCACGAGCTTGAAATGCTGAACATCTACTCGCCACTATAATCTGAAAGTGAGCACTTGCCCTTTCAATCCAGAAGAGGCATTCAACTTGACAAAGTCATGGTGTGCTAGCTGAGATGCATTCATGCAACCTACTGGGCACTCGACTCGTGCTACTGGGCACTTGACTCATGCTAGCTAAGGCATATTTATATGACTTAATAGGCACTCAACTCATGTTATTGGACACTCGACTCGTGCTAGTTGAGATGCATTCATGCAAATTACTAAGCAGTCAACTTATGCTATCAGGCACTCAACAAGTGTTGGCTGAGGCACATTCATGCGACCTACTGGGCACTCGACCTATGCTACTAGGCATTCGACTCATGTTATTGGGCACTTGACTCGTGCTACTAGGTACTTGACTCATGCTAGTTGACGCGTATTTATGCGACCTATTGAGCACTCGACTTATGCTAGCTGAAGTGTATTCATGCGACCTACTAGGCACTCACCTCATGCTACTAGGCACTTAACTCATGCTAGCTAAGGCACATTAATAAAACCTACTAGGCATTTAGCTTGACAAATTTATTAAGACATGGTTTGCTAGTTGAGGCCCTACCTACTGGGCACTCATTGCTGGCTGAGGCACGACCTACTAGGCATTTAACTTGATATATTTACAAGATCATGGTTTGTAGCTAAGGCATCATTTGTAGCATATTGAATATACAACAATGGAAACTTAGACGAATAAAGCAAGAATAAAGCAGGAATATTATAAAAAGTTTCATTAAAGACTTCCCTTAATGAGGTGAATTTACATCTGAAAGTTCAAAGTTACATTTAAGATTGCTACAAGTCATAGCCTACAAGGAAGATTGGCCCTTAGAAGCTATGCTTTAGGCTGGAAGGTCCATATATGAGGTGAGCAGGTCATCCATCATCTGATCACCAGTAGTTTCCATGACCTGTGAACTACTCTTTCTTTGAATTAAGTTGTAAGTAGGAAAAGCTCTATATAATGGCTGTGAACCTTATTGGGAGAAGCTACCTTTGTGTCCTCCTCAAAGCCTTTAATGGCCTTAAGCACATCCCCACCAAAAAAGGAAAAGTCCATCTCCAAATGTTCCTCCCATAAGGTGAAGAAGAAGCTAGTGGTGGTTGCAGACACTGCTTTTTCTTTAGCTTTTGCAATCAGCATAGTGGTCTTTGCCTCAGCTCAAGCGACCTCCTTTTTTGCTAGAGCAACTTCATTCCTAGCCACTTCATATTTTTTCTCAGAAGCCTCAACTTGTTACATCGTTGCATTTAGTTCGGCCTTTACTCTCAACAGCTTATCAACTACCTTATTGAAGCCTGAGGTAAGGCTAGACATAACAACCTTACGGTTTGCCACTTTATGAGATAAAGCTTCCTCGACTTCTTTCTAGGTGACCTTAATGTCTCTAGTTCTCTCCTTCAACTCCAACACCTCAGTGGTTGTAGTGGCCAGGTTACCCTCAAGTTGTGTCTTCTCCTTGTCCCATGCTAAAAGCTCATCCCTCTGCTTTACAGCCTCCAACATGCTCTCAAAAATCAGATGGTGAAGTTAGATTACAAAGAGAAAAAAGAATGAAAGTGAAAGGACTTTACTTACTAACTGGCCATAACAAGCTATATAGCCCATCAACCTCTCACCCAAGAACTCTTCTGACTCCAACACTCTAGTATAGGACCCCAAGATCCGATCCACATTTTACAGGAGGAACTCAAAATACTCATGTGTCTTTGGGCCAAGACTGCCAAGTTACTCCTCAATCCTGACCTTAGGTGCCACTTATTCTATAGCGGTAACAACTCTCTTCCCCTTGTCCACTCTTTACTTTTTGGTAGGGGGATTGGAAGGGGATGCGATTGCCTTGATCGCTTTGACCACCTTAGGATGCGAGGTGGGAACCAGCACCTATGGGGATGCTACTGTTATAGCCAGAAAAGATTGACTTGCAATAGCAATAGAAGCCAATGAGGTCACGGTAATAGCATGATCTGTAGACCGAGTAAATCAAGGGGTTTGTGGCATTTAGAGGTTAAACCTCACCATGTTTTTGTATTTTTCAAAGTTTGTTAGTCTAACCTCCTTAATTCAATGAGCTCTAATGTCTCTAGTAAGCTTGATGTTTAAAGCTAAAGTAAGCTTGTGTAAATGCAGGAGATCCTTATCAAATTTGAGATCATTTTTAAGATCGTCCACAGCAACGAATCGGCCTAGCACTTCAATCTCCTCAGCCCTTAATGTTAGTTTCTCCTTGCCATCTTCATTTGCAAAATGAAATAGAATGTCAGAATCAAAGAATAAAATATGAATTCTTGCAAGCTCACATGTCCTGAGCTCACTTACCAAGAATAAGGATAAAACTAAAACTATGAAAATGACGTAGAGATGGGCAAGAAACATAAAACTAGTGGGTTTTATAGTTCCCAACATTGGACTTGCCCTTGGCATCACCTTGTGGCAAGATCCTCTTGTACACAATCTGCTGAGCTATCAGGTAGTAAATCCCATCATTTTGACCCGTGCCCTTAATGCTATACAAATGGCAAAGAACCCTTACCAAAGGAGAAAAGAGATTATTCCTATGGTATAAGAGGGCAAGGGAGGTGAGCTAGGAATAAGAATTTGGTATGAACTAAAAAGGGTAGAGTTTTAGTTTATTCAACTTATCTATAATGTGAGGATGGACTGGGAACCTAAGCCCAGTAATGAGATGATGGGTGCTAATAGCAACAAATCCTAAAGGATGATAAGTTGCGGAGTCGTAAAGGGAAGATGCCATAATGCAGTAGCCCTTGGGGAACTAGTATGTTTCAACAATACTCCTAATCTCATCAAGCTTGATGGTTGAGAAGTGGTGATTAAACATCATGCAAGCTAGAACCTCTAACTTCCAATGACCTATTACCTCTCAGAAGGATTGGGATGAGTGGTAAACCTCTCAATGACCTTGCCACTCCCAAAGGTTACTTCATCTATGAAACGTGTTAGCTTCCCACTTTAGGCTAAAGAGTTAGAATCGTCAGCATTCCTTACCTGGTGACCTCCGTTTCTATAAGCTACTATCTACATAGAAGAAGGAATAATCAAGTCATTGAAAATAGACCATACCTAAAAGCTAAAGCTAATAGGGAATAACCTATGCAATAGGTCATATATGCCTCATATCACTACACTTAAGACTTAAACCATTGAAAGCATGGGGGCTCAACCAATGAATCTATCAGGTTACTTAAACCAAAAGATAGATAAAAAGCTAAACTCGACAATCTACGACCTCAAGACCTACATGCATTTTATCAAACAGATAGGATGCCAATTTTTATAAACAATGACAAGTGCGTAAATAAACATACTACAAAATCAATTAGCAAGAAAAAATTTCCTAAAACTAACAAGCGCACATTATTGAACCAAGCAACCAAATATCAGAAACCCATAAAGCAAAGCATTCATGAAAATAGAAGCTTAGAACCAAGGTTGTGTTCATAAAACTTACTGAATCAACAAAACAAGACGAGTTTAGAGAAAAAAGTCCAGAAAAGAGTATGATGAGCACGATCAATCTTTGGTAACCTAAATCCAAAGGTTACTATTGTAGATTTGGTGAAATAGAAAAGATGATGAATGGTGGTGACTGATTGAGAGCTTGAAAGACAAGCAAAAAGCAGCATTGGTTTCAACAATGAGAGGGAAAAAAGGGTTTTTTTACCTTATATAGCTCAATCAACCTTACCATTGGATTTGGGGACTGATTAACTGTCCTTGATCTGATGGTCCAACAAATAACAAAGCCTTATCAATGCCACGATGACGACTATGGGAAAATGCATTAAATGCGATAATGATAGCATGAGCTGGCATAGATGAAACAATAGGAGCCAAAGCCTAAATGACAGCATAGGAGATCATAATTGCCAGCTTTTACTAGTGAACTATAGCTCCCAATTCATAGATCACATTGAGAGCTGGAGGCTAATGTTGTGGGTATTTTTGGAACCAAATAAGCTAGTAAAAACCCAATGGACAAGTCCAATTGATAAGAACCCGGCTCATCTATAATTGAGATCACTGGACTAAGGCATCAGATCACCAGATACGAACTCAGGTTGTTGGTTAATAAGGGTCAAAGCAGCAACCTCAGGTCGTTAGGTATAAGGCCCAACCCACAGCTCAAAGCACGCATCCCCAATCATCAATCCACGAAGATTCATTCAATTTCTTATTTTAATGGGAACCTGTTATTATTTATTATATAATCCTAATCAAGTCATGATACTTATCTGTTATTGATTTACATGCAAACTATAACCCCCAACCAATATAAAAGGGAATGAAATTATTGTACATGAGACAATCAATCATTAGATACAAAACTCTTAACAGAAAGCCTGAGAAATAAAATAACTATGAACATAAAGCATTCTACTCAGTCGAACCATGTTAAAAAACTCCCAGTGTCTTGTTGTTGTTGTTGTTGTTGTTCTTCTTCTTCTTCTTCTTCTTCTTCTCTCTCTCTCTCTCTCTCTCTCTCTCTCTCTCTCTCTCTCTCTCTTTTTACATTCAATTTGCAGTTTGGGATATCTGAACTTTTTGGTTTATCGAATTTACACGTCAACAATATATGTTCATTGGTTGAGGATTTTACAAGCCATTCATAATTCTCTAATTGAAAGTTTTATAATATGTGACTAAATAATCAAAACCTAGTTAAATATTCTTAGACATGATAAATATATGACCAAGGAGAAAGCCTTGATGAAGAATCTAGCTTCCATGAGAGTCATCTTAAATTTAATTAACAAGCAATTTTGTTGCCTTAAAATTATCATTAGACCTATTAAGTAATTTTCATGGTTTTTTTAAATAAATATTATTTGATTAGATTTGTGCTAATCTTTTTTTTAATATTTAAATGATGATATTTTTGGTACAAAAATTTTATCCTATAATTCCTATGGTATTAGTTAATGTATGAATTTTTGTAGCATTATTTGACATTATTTAATTGTTAAATTAATTTTTTTATGATTATTAAATATGTTAGTCTAAGATAAGTGCCCTAAAGCTAATTAGGATTGAGCTCTATTATATTTATGACTATACTCTCTGTATTGATTTGATATTATATGAGGTTATTTATTCATCTCACATTGCATTTCTTATTTATTGCATATTAAGATGATGTCCATGATGAGAAGTTCATTTAATCAATCCTATAAAGGGTTATAGGAT
>JANHAO010004274.1:0-24511 GCA_026873985.1 Saraca asoca
AACATGAAAAACAAAGATTACAAGTGGGAATTCCTAATTCAAGAAAATAGAGGTTGCCTTGATGCCTACCCTTCCCAATCGTCAAGCCCTAATTCAGGTCCTGAATGACACATGAATTAGAGAGGAAGTTAACATGACAATGGTGACTAGAGGTGAGAGCACTGACACTGAGCAGATTGAAAGAAAACATAGGGACAAATAAAACATCATGCAATACTAATGAAGGAGACAATCTCACAGTACCAATTCGATCAATACCAACCATGTTCCCATTCGGTAAAGTGACTGTGGTATGTATAATGGCAGTGGATGCAGAAAAGACAGAGATATTACAGCAAACATGGTGTGTAGCACCTGTATCAATTATCTAGGCATTTTGAGAAACAAATGAGTAATTAATAGAGGGAGAAGGTTCGAATTTACCATAGAAATGAGAGACTGATGGACTCGAGGCTATTGCAATCTCAGTAGCATCATGTGCATGAGTGTGGAGTTGTGTGCTCTGGTAGGTGATGAGCTGTTGCATTTGCTCGGTGGATAGCATTCCAAGTGTAGGGGCCATGGCTGCCGCTGTTGGAGAAGACAACTGTTATCGTTTTGAAGAATCAACACTTGTTGGCATTATGGATTGAAGAGAGCTCTGCTATGTTTGGGCCTGTGTACCTTTGGACTTGGGCTTGTATCCTGGTGGGCACCCATGGAGCTTATAGCATCGGTCTACAATATGCCTGGTGAGTCCACAATGTGAGCATTTTGGACGTTCTCTTTTTGGCTTATCCTAAGAGAAGGACACAACAATTGCTCCTGGTGTCTGAAGTATTGGAGCTGAATAGGAGGTATGGAAGGCTGAAGAATCCGCGGGCGATGGAACCCCAGGGCTAATCAATCATTATTGTTCTTCTTGAACAACAAGATTGAACACTTTTGAGACTAGAGGCAGAGGATCATTCATCAGAATCTGACCTCGAATTCCTACGTAAGACTCGTTCAAACCCATCAGAAATTGCATCACATATTCTTGCTACTGATAATCCATCCATGCCTTCATACCACCACATTTATAAACAGGAATTAGTTGAAAATTCTTCAATTCGTCCCATAGAATTTTTAGTCGAGTATAATAGGTATTGACATCAAGAGGTCCTTTATTGAGGCTATTGAGTTGTTGCTTGATCTGGAAAATTTGCAGTGCATTGCTTTGGTGAAATCGATCATGCAAATCCAACCATACAACTTGCGCAGTGTCAAGGTAGAGAAGACTATCGGCTATCTCCTTTGATACGGCATTGAGAAGCCAAGAAATGACCATGTTGTTGCATTGTGACCAAATACTGGCAGTGGGATCCTCTGCATGTGGTTGCTGAAGAGTTCCATCTACGAATCCAAGCTTATTCTTGGCATTAAGGGCCATGGCCATAGCTCTGCTCCAGGTGTTATAATTAGGACCAGTCAAAATATGAGAAACAAGAGCTAGGCCAGGATGATCACTACTATGAAGAAAAAAAAGGCTGTGAATATTATCCATAAGAGAAGTGTTTGGATTGGGATTGTTTTGACCTCCACTGGCCATGGTTGAAATGACTCAAAGATAGGAGAAGCAACGAAAGAGAAGGTGCTCTGATACCATATTACAATTGGTAAGCAGAGGAAAAAAGGGGGAATTCATTCTTCTCATTTTCAAAGAAAAAAAGGTTATGTACATATATGGAAGGATTTTGTAACTAACCCTTCTCTATAATATTCTACATAACAAAAAATATAACTAAGTTTACTTATTTGTTTTATGCTAATATAAACAAATGCTAAAAAGTGGAATTACAGGAAAACAAATTATAATTACAAACTGTAATTTAGAATCATGATTATGATTGTGACAATGCAACCCTAATTATAACAATAACTACAAATTAGAGCCATGATAATGAGATCATATATGCAATAGATATACTTCAAACTTGTAGTGTCTAGTAACTCTTGCATGCTTGGCTTGTATCAACTCCGGCAATATCCACAAAGCACAAATTGAAAGGAAAATAGCCCTAAAGAAGCCCAACAAGGAGAGATTGCTAGAACCCATTTCTTCAGTTTTCTTCTAACTTTCTTGAATGCAAATATTAGTTAATGAAATTAAATGACCACAAATTGTTTGGACGCATAGACCATAGAAATATGGAAGCTTATATATAGTGGCAGAGTGAGAACAACTTTGGTGGATATATGGCTAATTAAGTGACTGAAAATAAAGTATTGACTACACGGAAAATGCCTTCAGCAATAAACCATATGTTTGACCAATCTACCAACTAGTTTGGAGTGTAAAATTAGGTTTATTCCAGATTATCACCTAGGCTTTGAAAAGGATTGCTGGTCAAGTTGGTCCACATCATTAGCATAATTTTACAACGGTATATCATATGTCATATTTCAAGATAATTGTAGTTAAGCATTAATAGTGTTTTGTTTTAATTAAGTTCCTTCCTTCTCATGATTAGTGAAAGCATCTACTTTCTCATCCATATTTATTTGTAGTAAGGTTTTAAATTGCGGTTCTAAATTGTGATTCACAGTCACAAAATTGTGTATAATATCATTATTTCTGATTGTATTAAATTTATAATTTTGCATTGTTACAATCGCATTTATCTATAATTTTGTTAATCACAGAATAACTACAACTGTAATTTAGAATCACGATACAAAGAGGCAATTCTTACTAGAGTAGTCGTATTGTCATATACATTAGACTAAATGATTTAAAATAATGGATTGAATCACACGATGTGATTGTAATATTGAGGTTGCAGCATTTATTTTGAATGAAACTCGGACCGCATTAATTATTATTTTTTACATTGACTTACAATTTTTGAAAGAAAAAAAAACAGTAACTCTATCGAAAATGTAACTATATTTTAAATCAATAGTTAGATTATTTATACAATTTCTCTATACAAACCGATAATACATTCTATGCTGCAACTAAGTTGATAATTCTTAGTTAATAAATCATCATTAAATAAATTTTTGAAAAGGCAACTTATAATCTATTATATTACTTGGACTAGTGAAAGAGATTAATTTGTGATTATTAGATCAAATTATTCCAAATTAATTACTAGCAAATTAGTTTTTAATTAATTAAATATTAGTATGGGCCTTTTTACTTTTATTTTTCTCATTATATAACTTGAGTATGAAATAAAATAAGCAAAGAAATTGGTCATCACTGACTATGATAGGTGATCTTTGTTGCCTTATAAACTTCCTATTGTTAATACTTTCCTATTGCACACCATATCAATTGTTGGTTATGTCGGTTGTTAATATTGTCAGGTTTTTTTTTTTTAATGTTTACATATACCAGTTTTAGGAATGAAGATTATATAACAAGTGACTCGTACGTATTAACATCTAAGAGGTAATCAATTTTTCTGGTTATTTTGAAGGTAAATTATTTTGTACAATCAGCTTTAGTAATGATCATCAAGCCAGGCATTCTGGGTTCAGGATTATTTCTTTATAATTTTTTCTGGACGTGCCCGTTTACCCCCCCCCCCCTCCACCCAAAAAAAAGTTAAAAGAAAAATAGAGAAGTATATTTGGTGGGACAGGAATTAGATGTACCAACAAATAATATTGTAAAAATCATTTTAACAATTGAAATAATTAATATAGCTAAAAAAATTTTGCTGATAAATAGACTTTTTAAATTATTATAATCAAGTCTATATATTCTTATGTTAATTCATATATAAATATAATTTTAAGTTTAATTTTATTTAAAATAATCCATATCCAGTTTTAAATATTATTTTTGTGTATGTTGATATATATATATATATATATATATATATAGAGTTGTGCACATCTAATTTATGTTCAATATTGACATTCTCTCATCACAAAATTGATCATCTCCTAACTTTTTTTTCCTTAAATTACTAAATTTTCCAGAGTAACTTCTAAAATTATTTAAAGTATACCTACATTAGTAATAATAAAAATATAAATTTATTATGTTTAAAGATTAAAATTAGTAAATTTTAGTTTAATTATTTCAATACACGAAGTAATAATAAATTTAAACTATTAGTTAGATTAATATAAAATATATAAATTGATAAGATATATACAAATGGATAATTCATTTTTTTAAAATTTGATTATAAAAAATATATTATTCCTTGCATAAAATTATTGAAAAATAAAATACATTTTAATTTTAATTGATAAGATTAATACAAATAATTAATCAAATTCATTTTGACTTTATGTTTGATATAAAACTAAAGTAAGATTAATACAAATGACTAAATTTTATTTTACTTTTTAAAAAGAGGATCCATACCATCACATATATAAAGATATTATGATATATGCTTTATTTAGGATGAAAAATTTTAAAAATATTTATAAGCATGTTATAATATAAAGTGATATTTTTCTTTAAAGAATAAATATATTTATTTATTTTATATTATATATTTGTGCAACACACAAGCCAATATAAAATTATTTTTTAAAAGAAAAGTAAGTAATCTAGCCTTCAAACTTAAATAATTAAGGCAAAATGAACCCTCGTTGCAGATTCTATCTGATAGAAAAGGGTTAACATAATTATATTAAATCCCTAAGTAATCATAGACATTGAAAATTTAATTTTTAAAATTTTCAATAATTATAAAATACTTTTTTAGATTAATTCATTTTAAAAGTAGAAAGAATGTACTTGTTAAAGAAGGATTACACATTATTTATTTTAAATCTTGAGGACCATAAATTCAATAAATCTAGCGTCAATATAAGGAAGAGGATCAATCATAACTAGTAAGAATGATAGGAGGCAATTGAAGAAAGCCAAATATTAGTCTCTAGTCAGACTATTTTTTCTGATGGTATATTATTAAAAGTCCTTCTTAAATTTGTAAAAGAAAAAAATCTCCTCCATTTAATACTTTGCAAACTTTTAAAGAGGAAGAAAAGAAATTAATTATAGAAATTAAAAAGAAGAAAAATGACCCAAAAATGAGAATGAAAGGACAAATGAATTAAAAATGTTGAGATGAAAATTTGCATTAAAAATAAATTTTAATTATAATTTTGTTCCTCTAATATATAAATTAATCACGTTCGTTCCCCTTTAAATGTACTACTCCATGTTAGTCTCTTTAATAAACAAATTGAATCACATTTGATTTATATTAATAATTTTTTTTCTTCTAATATATAAATTAAAATAAAATGAATGGTAGGATAAAATTAACCCTCATTCCACATTATGTCAAAAGGGCTAATAAAATAGGGCCAACATAATTATATTAAGTACGTAAGCAATCGTTGACAGTGAAAATTAAATTTTCAAATTTATAAACCATTATAAAATAAATTTTTTTAGATTAACCATTCTTAAATCGTAAAAAATGCACTCATTAAAGAAGAATTATATGGTACCTATTTTAAAATCTGAATTAGAATGGTAAGAGGCAACCACAGGAAGTCAAATTTTTAGTCTCTTGGACTATTTTTTAGACATATATTATTAAAAGTCCTTCTTGAATTTACACAAAAAATCCCTCCATCTAAGACTGTGCAAACTTCTAATGAAGAAAACAAAGAAATTAATAAAAGAAACTGCAAAGAAGAAAAATAACTCCAAAAATGAGAATGTACAAATGAATTAAAAGCACAGAGATCAAAATTTACATTCAATATAAATTATAATTATAATTTTGTTCATCTAATATATAAATTAATCTTATTTGGTCCCTTTAAATGTATTATTCTATGTTAATCTATATTAAACAAAATGGATCACATTTGATTTATATTAGTAATTTTGTTTCCCTGATATATAAATTAAAACAAATTGAATCATAGGACAAATTAACCCTCATTTCACATTATATCTAAGAGGCTAAAAGACCAGGGCTGACATAATTATACTAAATATCCAAGTAACAGTTCACGCTGAAAATTTAATTTTGAAAGTTGTCAATCATTGTAAAATAATATTTTAGATTAATTCATATTCAAAATAGAAAGAATGTGCTAATTAAAGAAGAATTGTACGGTGCCAATTTTGAATCTGGAGGATTATAACACCAATAAATCTAACGCAGTTATAAAAATGAAAATCAATCATAACTAGTAAGAATGATTGAAGGCAACTGGAGGAAGTCAAATTTTTAGTCTCTAGTGAGACTATTTTTTGTGGATATGTATAGTTATAATTTTTTCTTGTATTTGCAAGGAAACCCCTTAATTTAAGATTGTGCAAACTTCTAATGTGGAAAAAAACTTTAATAATAGAAATTAGAAAGGACAAAATTCACTAAAAAAAAAAGGGAAAGGAAAAATGATTTAAAAAAGTAGATATAAATATTTGCATCAAATATAAATTTTAATTATAATTCCATTCTCCTAATATAAAAATTAATCACATTTGACTCCCTTAAATGTATTACCCTAAGTTAATCCCTGTTATAAACAAATTGGATTACATTTGGGCTACATGAATAATTTTGTTCCCTTAATATATAAATTAAAATAAATTTGATAATATGACAAAATTAACTCTCATTCCACATTCTATCAAAAGGGCCAATGCATCACCCCCAATTATATTAAGTACCGGAATAATTGTTGACATTGAAAATTTAATTTTGAAATTTCACAATCATTGTAAAATATTTTTTTGATTAATATATTATCAAATTAGAAAGAATGTGCTCATTAAAAAATGATTATATCATGACTATTTTAAATTTAGAGGACTTTAGTTCTAATAAATCTTACGCTGTTACAAGAAAACGGAATCAATCAATTCCAGAAATCGTTGAGACCAAAATTTAAAAAAGTCCCCTGATTTAAGACTAAACAAACATTTAAATTAAGTGGGAAAGAAGAAATTAATAAAAGAAATTAGAAAGGAGCAAAATGATCCAAAAATGAGAAAGGAAAAATGAATTAAAAACATAGAGATGAAAATGTGCATTAAATGTGTATTTTAAATATAAATGTGTTCATCAAATATATAAATTAATTGATTTTGATCTCCTTTAAATTTGATATATAAAATAGTCGTTGACAGTGAAAATTTAATTTTTAAAATTTTCAATCATTGGAAAATAATTTTTTAGATTAATCCATTTTTAAAGTAGAAAGAATATGCTCTTTAAAGATGGATTGTATGATGACTATTCTAAATCTGGAGAACCATAATGTCAATAAATCTAACACTATTAAAAGAAAGAGGATCAATTATAAGTAGTAAGAATGGTAGGAGGTAACTAGAGGAAGTCAAATATTTAGTCTCTAGTCAGACTATTGTTTATGGATATATATTGTTAAAAGTTCTTAAATTTGCAAAAAAAAAAAAAAAAAACCTAAATTTAAGACTTTGCAAAACTTCTATTAAAGAAAAAAAATAATAATAGATGAAACTTCTTGCAATAATGAAGCTAAAAGATGAGTAAAGGTCTGGAGAACCAAGAACCTGAAAACACAAAGTTAGCTGTACATGATATAACTTGTCTATTGAGCATGCTCTAATGGCTAAGTCAGTATTTGAGTAGAGTTTCCAGTAATATATGTAAAAGTGTCTAAAAGAGTGAGTACTGGATGGTATATATAGGTGTTAAATGCACCAATTGACATGCCTCTGACTGAATGGTGTGCGACCAAATGTCTTCAGTATATTAGAAATGGTCATAGGAATCTCGCTAAACAGTTGGCACTGTCACATTGCTTGTGTTGGCCTGATCATGTTTTTTGGCATTAGTCTGGTAAGATGATTTAGTTCACATAGTTCTTCCTTCGTACATTCTAGGTTGTTTGACTATAAGGATAGCCAATTGACCAAGGCTAGCCAAACGACACCAACTCTGCTAATCATTAGCCGATCGACCACTAGTCAATCAACCAGGGACCAATACGTTTTGGACTATGTCATTTGCCCCCTTTTCCTTTCAAGGAATGCTCACTCGACTTTTCTAAAAGTCTATTCATTTTCCTATGCTAGCTGCCATCTATACTGAGCCTACCTCAAATGCCAGTAATCATGGCTTGTTGTCTTGAGAAATCTCAAGACTCATAATAGTCACTTCAGTGACATAGATTACTATCTAGGCCATTGATCCTGATCATCTTCAGCCATTGGATCTGGGTCCATTCCTCTATAAAAACCAACTACCCCTCCTCAGTGCCTTCTTACTTCACGCTTCATTTCCTACCTTCCTACTAGAGTACCATTGTTGCATTGCTACTACCCTGCTCTAGTCTCAAAATCAGAAGTTTCCTTCGCACCTCTGCAAGTACTTTCCTTTTTCTTTACTTTCTTTGCATTACTGCATTTTAATTGTTTACAATTTTTTTCTTTAGTAAACACGCTGAATATGACCACCCATCTCTTACATTCTTACTTGGTGTTTGTGCCTTATTATTCTTATACCCTAACCAGGGTTGAACCACAGAGTCTGCTACCCCTACCTTCCTTCTCTAACATTTTCCTTGGAATCTAGATGTGTGTTTAGCCTTTCTCATTCAATCATCTTTCTTGCTCATTTTTCCCTTTTAATCTCTTTTCCTTTTGCTTTCTTTTGAAGATAGGCTTCCCAATTGTGTTTTTCCTCTACATGTTCGGTAGACCATGTGATCCTATTACTTGTCATCGAACTCTGATTCTTCTTCGAGCCTTAGTGAATATTCTTTTGAAAAGATCATCTTCAACTTTGCCTTTCTTATTAGATCAATAACAACTGACCGGTCACATGATGAGGAAGGGAGTAAATGGGCTTGCCATATAGATGTTGTCCCAGATAGTCTCAGTGACATCCACCCTGATATGAAGTCTATAGCTACTTCTGCTAAATGGTGAGATCTGGATGTGATCCAGGAGCTGGAGAAAATCCATATCTTGGAAAACTCTATTGAGGGTATTCCCTGGAAGATGAATAGGTCTACAGTTATGACACTTCTTCTTTTTTAATGTTTTATGGAGATGTAGTCAATCGACTTCATGTCCACCCCCATTTTACCTCTTTTCAATAAAGCATCCTTTGTACCACGGACATCTGTCCCTCACAACTAACATGGAATACTTGGTCCTTTCTCACATTCTTCGAAGTGTTGAGTGCTCATATCCAGCTCAAACTAACTATCGGGTTTTTCTTCTTTTTATTTTCCTACTCGAGGCAAAGACTGATGATTGGGTGCATTTCCTTCAACATCTTGAATGAGTGATGCTCGAGGACATGCTTACTAGTGTCCATACTTAGAAGCATTCTTTTTTCAAGGTTTGGGTTATTGAAGAATTTTGCCCTTTCTTTCTTCAAAACAGAGTACCCTGTCTAATGAACCAAATCTCTAAAATTGTCACCAGGCCACTCCTTTGAAAATCTTTTGATCATCAAGTAAGATCTTATGATCTATCTCCTGGTGTTAGGATCGTTTGACACCCAAGCTGTTCTTTGTATGTAACCTATCATAACACTTGTTACTTATTTTGCTCTACTATTTTTAGGTTATTGATTGAATGGTTCAAGAATAGAAATTCACTATTCAAAGATAGACCTAAAGTAGATGGCTGAGATTTGAGCTCAAGCTTATGCCAAGGAGAAGCTCATTGTGCCACCCACTAGTCAAATTGAGTCAACACCACCAGCTGAGGTTGCTTACAACTTTCTTTTTGTAGATCAACCTACTATTGCTCCTAGTCTAGCAAAATGCTAGCTATGAGGAAATGTAAAACTTCCTCTGAACCAAGTAAAGGCAAAGGCAAGGAACCAAGGCCGCCTGACACTGCTGCCCCTCCTACAAAAAAGATTAAGGTAGACAACTAGAAAAAGCTATTATCGATCAATGCTCTTAAAAGAAGTAGTTTAGCTTTTAATACCATAGATAGCCTATAGGTTAAAGATGCTGACTATGATGCATTTTTGCATGACCAGGTACTTCTCCTACTTGACCATGATCGTGCCAAGGATTTATTCTTGACCATGGCCCACTACGTATGCTAAAGGCTTCCGCTATTCAGATGGCCCATTTTCTTGCCAACCTGCTGGCTACCGTTCTGTCCTTCACTCTAAATGAAAAGGAGTTGGCAAAAACTGACACCACTACTATAGAGGACTTATAGAAAAATTTAGAGACCAAGTCATAGGAGATGCTTGATCAGGACAAAAGTATTGCCAATTTGACTAATCGTAAAGTCGAATTGGTGAATGAGTGAGATGTTTTATCTCACTAAAGCAAGGCTTGGCTACCAAAGGGGATGCCTATTGTATAAGAGTGGCAATTTGGTGAAGGAGCTGGAAGCCAAATGATAGGCTTGAGCAGACCACGAGGCCACTTTTCAGAAAAAATTGACAACAGTAGTACAAGAGGCCAAAGGCCTTAGTTTTCCTATGATGCAATTGGGATTTACTAGTTCTATCAACTAGATCCAACACTTTAACTTAGGTCACTTTGGATTTATCTAAGCTTCAATAGGACAAAACATTGTAGGAGGTGCTACAAAGCATGACCAAAAAGTAGATTTGTCTTTTGGCTTTCTTTTGTTGTTGTAAACTTGCGTCTATTGATGAATTTAATGAATTTGCCTTGTTTTCATATTCTTGACATCTTAACTTAGGCTTCCAATGTTCGTTCTACTAATTGCTTTATCACAATTTGTTATTTTTTAGGGAGAGCCTTTAATGGGCCAATATCGAACAACCATACTTCCTTTCACTATTATCATCTTCAACATTTTTGTGCTCACATTTTGACCAAGTTTTTCTTGCAAATGCCCATGAGTTGCCTATCCTCACGATGACCAACACACCCTTGAATTTTATTGATTGACTACCTTGGGGGTGCCTTTTTTTAAGGAACTGAGCATTTGAGGGCCTTTACCTTTTCGAGAACTCTCCCAACTCCTAGTATCTTATATTTTCCAAGAGCATTAATTTTACCTTGGTTGTCATCTCAACCACTCGCTTTGGCTCTTTCTAACCATTGGATTAGCCTAACTCCTTATCTAGATTGGATTGTCTCTTTTGTTAGCCACGACATTACTCCATCATTACGGACTTCAACTACTGTGATTTGCCCTTTTTTTCTTTAGCATTCTCCCTTAGTTCTTGATTGCGCCTTTTACCAATGAGTTTCTTTGTATCCTTATGATTCTATTTTTAGCTACTATTCTTCAACATATGCTAATAACAAAGGTCATTTAAGGTTGCTAACTTGATTCATGGGTCATAAGCGATCACCAGAGTTCCATACATGGGTTGAACTAAAGCAAAAGTCTACTATCCCTGCAACCAACTAACCTAAGCCAGGATTAGTAGTGACTTTAATAGATGGTTCATTCTTTCCTGACTATGCCCCCATATCCCTCTACCTGGATGAAAGGCTTTTAGTGAGGGTTCCACCTTAGGCTTGAAGAATAGTGTTTTTACTGATATATAAGATGAATATTGGGACCTTTTATATGATCTTTCTTGGCTTGACAATGGAATTAATTCCTAATAGGAACTCCTTGAAGAGCTAGTAAAGGACTTGAGGTCTACTTCGCACAGAGACTTCGCAGGAGGCTGTTTGAAGCTGTTTTCTATTTAAATTATAGAATTTGTTATTGTCATTTTATGTAAAGGCTATGTCAAACAACCATATGAATTTATATTTTGATGTTTTTGGCCCCCCAAGTGATTGCACATGCTTATAATACTTTTTAACGCTTTTGCATATCTGAACAACCATATGATTAAATTTAATGTGCTTATTAACACTAAAGGGCATACTTACATTTTTGAGTACTTGCAATTCAATTAGCTCAAAAAATTTTGTATACTAGCAGATTTACCTAGACTAAGGGATCTGTTCAAAATTTGATTATACCAAAGGATCTGCCAGATCAAGGGATCTACTTAGATTTTATTTATATTGGTGGATCTGACTGGATCGAGGGATTTGCTCAGATTTTAATCATACTGAGGGATCTACTTAGACCAAGAGGTATACTAAGATTTTAATTATACCAGGGGAATTGCCTAGATGAGGGATCTACTCAAGTTTTGATTATAGTAGGGGATCTACCTGGAATGAGGGATTTGCTCAGATTTTGATTAAAGGGGATCTGCCTAAACCAAGAGATCTAATCGAATTTTAATTATGCTAAGGGATCTGACCAAACCAAAGGATCTGCTTGGATTTTAAGTATATTAAGGGATTTGCCCAAACTGAAGGGTCTGCTTAGATTTTTTAAACATATAGGATGTAATTTTTCTTCATTCATCCATGCTGGATACACCAAATATCGCTCAGGTAGCTAAACTTGTACATGATATGATTTCAAATGTGTAACATTCCATGTTCAAGGAATAGGTTTCCCTTATATAGTTTCTAGGTAGTATATGCCATTGAAGAGGCTCTCTTGTACTTTGAATGGCCCTACCCATGTGATGGCCAACTTTCCTTCATTTTTTGCTTTTCCCTGCTAAGTATCCTTTTATGAAGGCTCTACTCCCTACTCTTTTGTTCGTAACTTTGGCAATATTTACTTTATAGTGTTCATTCTCCAATTGAGCTACTTTCTTTTTCAACTAGCATATCTAGCTTTTCTCTCCTTCTCTCTTCATTTTTCTATTGTTCATACCACTCCTTCCTTTCAAAACACTGCCTCAGTTTGATTGGGTGCATGGCTTCACTTCCATAAGTGAGCCTGAAAGGAGTGTCACTGATTGCTAAGTGCATAGTGGTTTTGCATGACCACAAAACAATTCGTAACTCTTTGGCCCATCTTCTTTTTGCTTCATCCAGCCTTTTTCGTAGTCTTTCCATTAGCTTATCCATTCGACTAGGGATGTTTAACAGATATGAACATTTGCTTGATTCCCAACCTTCAATTCAAGGCATGTGAGACTTTGTACCTTCACATGAGATATAAAAAGAGGAATATACCTCTGACAAGAATCTTGAAAGTCATCACTAGCAAATTGTTTCCCATTATCCAATATAATTATGGCTAGGAGGCCATACCTAAATTTGTCTTTCAAAGAACCACATTCTTCTGTGAGATACCTGTAATCCTGATAGAACTTGTAAAATTTAGACTGTTGGGGGTATTTGCATCTCTTTTATGGGGGGGAATTTCATTAATTTTATTAAACATCCTACACAATAGTACTGATTGGTGCATTCAATAATTCATATTTGTTAAATTGGCCCTAAGGAGGACCTCTATCTCAATCTAAAGGTCACTCTCTCTAAAGGGTAAATTGTCAGACTGTGCTTGTTTAATTTGGTGCTGAGCAAGTTCCACTTCCTCCACATTGATATATTTTTTTGAAAGGGCTAAGGGTTTGAGAGGGAAATGGCAGGGTGCTTAACTAACTAAAGGGAGAAATGACTTGACCAAAAGCCTACACTGATTTGATGGATGGCTAACCCCTAATTTATAGTGCCAATGTATTGACATGAGCCAAATACTCTTTAAGACTTTCTCATTGTCCTTGTTAAAAGTTAACCAAAAAGGTTGACATCTTTCAAGGCGCCATACTGGTGGCAAAATGGTCAGCCAATTGCTCAAAATTATCAATGAACTACTTCGACAAAGTTATGAACCATTGCAGACTAGTTTTCTTGAGAGTTGTAGAAAGAGCTCTATACATTATAGCATCTACAGCACCTGGCAGCAACATTAACACTAGAAAGGCTTACAAGTTCTCTTGTGGATCAGTTGTGCCATCATAAAGGTCTATGTGGGATGGGAGCTTCAAGTGAGTAGGTAGTGGAGTGGCCATCATAGCCATTAAGAAAGGTTGGCTTTCTTCACAGTAGGAGGACAATTATCTGGATGTTTGGTGAGGTCTATAATGGAGTTCATCGAGTCATATGGCTCATGAGTGCAAAGGAGATTGTGGCAAACACCTACCATATGTAGGGGAACAAAGGACATATTTGGGATTAAAGGTTCAATTGGTGTTTGGATTTGAGAGGTTTGAGGAAATAAGACACAGAGGGTAGAGTGTAGGCATGGGTAAATAGCTCCTTGTTAAGGAGCAATAGGAATTATAGAGAATGTCGGCAATAGAAGTGGTGAAGGTAAGGGTAGTTGATGTTTAAAAAGAGATTGGGGCTATATCTCTTGAAGTGTAGGTGCAATAGTTGGACCAACTTCCCTAAGAACATGACTTGGAAGGCCAGAAGGTGGTAGAGGCAAAGTTGACTGTGCCTAGATGCAATGAAAAGCATTAAGATTTTCCCTGATTTGATGAACTTGCTCTACTAGATTGTCATGCCCTAGTTCATCCATTATCTGAAGAGCTTCCTAGGCCATCCAATCATGATAGTTATTATCTTTGGCTTGCTAGCAGCAGTGGTGCTCACCAGGTGATGGAGCACATGAAGACTGTGAATGAGATCGACAAGAAGACATAGGTGGCAAGGAAAGCACAGATGGCACAAAATAAAATTCCTTAGAATACCAAAGTTAAATGGTAGGTAAAGGTTTGGAGAGCCAAGAACCTACAAATATAAAGTTAGTTGCACATAGCAGAAGTGGTCTATCGAGCATGCTCTGATGGCTAAGTCAGTATTCAAGTTGAGTTTCAAGTAGTACATGTAAAAGTGTTTGAAAGAGTGAGTACCGAGTGGTATACATAGGTGTTAAGTGCACCAATTGGTGTGCCTCTAAGCAAATGGTGTGCAACCACATGCCTTCAATGCATTGGAAATGCTCAAGGGAAGCTTGCTAGATAATTGGCTCTATCACATGGCTTGTGCTAGCCTAATCACGTTTTTTTACATTAATCTGGTAAAATAGTCTAGTTCATGCAATTCTTCCTTGGTACATTCTAGGTCATTCAACTATAGGGGTAGCTGATCAACCAAGGTGATCCAGGCTACACTAATTTTGCCAATCATTAGCTAATCAATCACTAGTCGATTAATTGGGACCGTACGTTTTAGGCTATGTCAATAGAAATCAAAAATAAGAAAAATAACCCAAAAAGTGAGGACTAAAGGACAAATGAATTAAAAGTGTAGAGATAAAAATTTGCATTGAATATAAATTTTAATTATAATTTTGTTCCCCTAATACATAAATTAGCTACATTTGGTTCCTTTCAAATGTATTACTCTATGTTAATCTCTCTAATAAACAAATGATCATATTTTGCATACATTAATAATTTGGTCTCCTCATATATAAATTATAATAAATTGAATGATAGGAAAAAAATTAACCATCATTCCACATTATGTCTAAAGAGCTAATAGAATAGGGCTAACATAATTATATTAAGTATTAAAACAATCATTAACACTAAAAATTTAATTTTCAAATGTGTCAATCATTGTAAAATAATTTCTTAAATTAATCCATTCTCAAATTAGAAAGGATGTACTCATTAAAAAAGGATTGTGTGGTGCCAATTTTAAATCTGGAGGACCATAATTTCAATAAATCTAATGCTATTATAAGAAAGATAATGAATCATAACTAATAAAAATGGCAGGAGGTAATTGAAGGAAGCCAAAATTTTACTTTGATGATTAGGGATGGAAATAGACTAGGTGGTCCATTGGAGCATACAACCTAGCCTACTTTTGACTTATCTTAGCATGGCCTATTTATCTGAAAAAAAAAAAAAAAAAAATCAAGCCAAGGCTAATTAATAGGCATGTTTAAATAAATAGATCAGACCTATTTTCTTTAGGCTTAACTTGTTGGCCTATGAGGCTAGACAATTTAATAATTAATAAATTTATATAATATAATATAATATATAAAATATAAATAATATTTTAGTACATGCATGTATCCAGGCCAAACTACATTGTGAGCTTGTTTTAGGCCTTAAAGGCTTTGGCTTCTTGGCTTATTTAATAGCCTATTTATGCAATTAGTCCTTTAAATAGACTAATACACTAGGCCAAGCTTCTTTCATAGGTTAGGGCAAGTCCAAATTTTGGCTTTATATAAACTAACAGGCTAAGCTCAGGTCAATACTTTATAAAGCAAGCTTGATCTATTTAAGGTATAGCCTAGACTAGCCTAGCCTATTTCCACCCTTGCTAGTATTTTTTGCAGACATATATTATTAGAAGTTTTTCTTCAATTTGTAAAAAATCGCCTCAATTTAAAACTTTGAGAACTTCTAATGTAGGAAAAAAAAGAAATTAATATTAGAAATATATGAAGGACAAAAATGACCAAAAAAATGAGAAATGACAAATTAATTAAAAATGTAGAAATAAAAATTTGTATTAAATATAAATTTTAATTATAATTCAATTCCCCTAATATAGAAATTAATTGTATTTAATCCCCTTTAAACATATTACTTTAATGCTATGTTTGGAATCAACATTTTTATAATTCAATTCATTTCATTTCAATAGAAATGATTTCAATGCATTTGCAAATGAATTCTAATGTTTGGAAATAATGTCAAAAAAAAAATATTTCAACTCATTTACAAATGAATTCTCTTATTTGAAATATATTGAAAAATATATAGAATTTAATTAAAAAATAGATTTTAATAGTATCATAGTAAAGAAATGTTAGCATGATAACATGTGTTTTATGTCAAATGAAATGAATTCTAAAGAAATCCTTGATAAATTTGATGGGTTTCATAATAGCACAAATGTAATTAAAACAAGAATTTTAGATGAAATGAAATTAAATGAATTCTTCCTTAACTTAAATCTAAATTCTATTTAAAAAGTATTCATTTCAAAATAAAATGAAATCTTGTTTTTTGTACATTCCAAATAAGGGGTAAATTAATCCCTCTAACAAACAAATTGGATCACATTTTGTCTATAAATTTTGTTCTCCTAATATATAAATTAAAACAAATTGAATGATAGGACAAAATTAACCCTCATTTTACATTTAGTCTAAAGGTCTAATAGGCGAATATTAAGTACCCAAGTAATCTTTGATACTAAAAAATTAATTTTGAATTAGACAATTATTGTAAAATAATTTTCTAGATTAATCTTTTCAAATTAAAAAAAAACGTACTCATTAAAGAAGGATTGTATGGTGCCTATTTTAAATCTAGAGGACCATAATTTTAATAAATCTAATGCTACTATAAGGAAGAAATCAATCATAATACTAGAATGGCACGAAGCAAAAGGAGGGAGCCAAATTTTTAGTCTTTAGTGAGACTATTTTTTTATTTTGGACATATATTGTCAAAAGTCCTTGCATTTGAAAAAAAAAATCCCCTCAATTTAAGATTGTGCAAACTTCTAAAGTGGGAAAAAAGAAACAAATAATAGAAATTAGAAACAAGAAAAATTACCCAACAAAAATGAGAAAAGACAAATGAATTAAAAACATAGAGTTGAAAATTTGCATTAAATATAAACTTAAAATTAAATTTAGTTCCCCAAACATATAAATTGATAGTATTTGGTCCCCTTTAAATGCATTATTTGATGTTAATCTTTCTAATAAACAAATTGGATCACATGTAGTTTACATTAGTAATTTTGTTCCCCTAATATATAAATTAAAACAAATTGAATGATTGGACAAAATTAACCCTCATTCCACATTTTGTCAAAAGGGCTAATAGAAAAGGTTTAACATAATTATATTAAGTGCCCAAGTAATTGTTGACCTTAAAAATTTAATTTTCAGATTCCTCAATCATTATAAAATAATTGTTTTGATTAATCCATTTGCAAATTAGAAAGAATGTGTTGATTAAAGAAGGCTTATATGGTACATATTTTGAATTTGAGGGGCCATAATTTTAATAAATTTAACATTACTATAAAGAAGAGAATCAATCATAACTAGTGAAAATGGTAGTAGGCAATTGGAGGATACCAGATTTTTAGTATTTAGTGAGACAGTTTTTTATAAACATATATTGTTAAAAGTCCTTCTTAGAGTTGAAAAACTCTCCGCAATTGAAGACTATGCAAACCTCTAATGTGGGAAAAAAGAAGTTAATATTAGAAATTAGAAAGAAAAAAATTAATATAAAAATGAAAATGACAAATGAATTAAAAATGTAGAAAATAAAATTTGTATTAAATATAAATTGTAATTATAATTCTATTTCCTAATATATATATTAATCACATTTGACCCCTTTTAAATTTATTACTCCATGTTAATCCCTCTAATAAAAAAATTGGATCGCATTTGGTCTACATGAATAATTTTGTTCTCTTACAACAAATTAAATGATAGGACAAAATTAACCATTTATGATGGCAAGAGAAGCTGTGTCATGGAAAAAGTGTCAAGTGGTCTTTTACAACAACTTCTACTATAGAAGTAGAGTATATAACATGTTATGAAACTAATCAGAAAGCTATGTGGTTAAGGAATTTCATTACTAGTTTTAATTTTGTTGCAAGCATCTCAAGACTTTTAACCATTTATTGCAATAATGTTATTGCTATTCACTTCTCTCTCAATAATCAAAGTTTTACCCATATAAAATATTTTGCTGTTAAGTACCAGTTTGTGAAAAAGAAGATATGCTAGCATATTACTTGTATTAAGAAAGTTTCCATGGACCACATGCTCCCAAATCCACTGACTAAAGGCTTAGCGATTGGAATGTATCATGATCCTATAATTAATATTGGTTTAGTTAAGTCTTTTGATATTTTGGGTTAGTATAAGGATTATATTTGATGCAATTACATTGAGTTTGTTGTTTATTAGGAGATATGTATTAATGAGACATTCATGATGTTGCCATATATTGTTTGTGCACATTTTTTGGTTATGACATGTTATTAGAGACATTTTGACCCTGTCTCACAGTTGTGTTGAAAATATTGATTCTTAATTATTTGACATCATGGGTAAATGATAGGACCATTATGTAGAGATTTACATATAGTTACATTTACTATTATGTAAATCTTATTATGTACATCTTACATAAAAAATTTTGGTCAACGAGATATAAGTGTATAATGTTAATATCCCTATGAAATATAATATTCTAAACTATTTGATACTTATGATCTCAATTAAGAGCAATGGGTGTAATAGTACCATAATTACTTTGACTTTTACTTGAAGTGGCCACAATTTTTTAATTATACGGTCCAAGTGGAAGATGATTAGAATTTTCTCCAATATTAGACTTAAAATAATTTAGAATTTTATTAATATTAAATTATTAGTCCATTTGTAACATTTTGTAGTTGCATTTTTATTTGTAATGGCACTTAGGTCCAAATAGTCAATTGAGTATTCTCTTGGTGATGGGTCAAGTTATATTCATATTTTATTCTAACAGGTCCTTACTCTTAAAACCTTGGTTCTATTTCATTCTCCTCATTAGACTATAGACTTATGTTCTCCTTATTCATCATAGAAATTAGAATTTGACAGGAGGAGAGATCTTGTCAAGGCAAAAACAAATCGGAATGAACCTACAAGATCAAGGAGAAATTAAACAAAAATAAACTAAAATTCTAATTATTCATAATGGATCAAATGACGACTGCATTTAATTCTAATCTTTAATTTTTATTTGTGTGTTTACATTTCATTCATACCATGATAACATAATTTTAATCAGTCTAACTTCTCAATAAAATATTTGACAAAAAGGAGAGTGAATTTGTGTCTCCAAAGCATTAGAATAAACCCTTAAGCTAAAGGACTAAATTATGCAAGGACATTGGGGCTTAAAGTTCATCTTATCCCTCAATTGGTTTGGTGCATCTTTAGAAGTGGGTCTTCATTTTTTTTTTCTCTTCAATTTCTTAGCTAGTATGTGTCTTGGGCTATGCTTAAGTTTCTATCATGTTTAGGTTCCATTTTTATAGAAATACCAATGCTCAACTTTACCTTAAATTAATTGTTAGGTGATATCAGAAGATGATTTTGAGCCAAGAAAATTGCCTAATTGAAATTCTTAACCTTAGGAATGAGCTTAATTTTATAATGCCTTTATTTATGTAGGATACATTTTAGGAGTATTGGTTAAAATAAATTATTTAAATTGGATTGCAAATGTCAAATGTTAGAAGCTAATTTTAGAATTTGTTTGATTTGTTAATAAACTATAGAAATAATTGTAAAGTGCTTGAAGAAGAGGATTCAATGCTAACAATAAAAATTGGGATTAGGAAGCAAAGGCATTTCTTGAGCTCTTGTCTAAGGTCAGAAATATTCTTGGCACTTTTCAAGTGAATGGATAATTTACTCTCATTTTTTATTATTATACAAAAGTCTATTTTATTTACTATTTTAAACTTGGAGATTATTATACACTATAATTCCAAATTAACTTGAACTTTTACCAATTGCTTACATTTGAAAGAAAAATCATATATTGCAGCAAATGGTATATACATTATATATTTCAAAGAATTGTTTAATGTCTTTGATCTTGAAAATCTTGTTGTTTTGAAATAGTGGTTTGTTGAAGCTTTTGACAAATGTGCTACATGAAATTGATGGTTGAATAGTCAAATGATTAAATATATGAATTGATTGAAAATGATTTGTTTCTATTTGTCAATGAGTATTATTTTATGAAATAGTAAAGTATTGTGTTTTATTGTAAAATCAAAATTTGGATCCTTGGGAATTCTTTTAGAAAACTTCCAAGATCACTTGTGAATAGAAATGATATGAGAACTAAAGCTGGTGGATGGATAACGAGAGAGTGAATTGGTGAAAGGATAATGTGAATGATATGATTGATGGTGATTGAATACTATTAAGTAAGGTAATCTTTTGGAACTCATTATTGGACCCTAACTCTATATTGGAACTATGTATTCTCCTATGCTACATGTTTGTTTTGAAGTCCCTTTATCTACTTATCATTTATCATGAGTATTCTTGAAATTATGGATTTATGCTTCTTATTTTATATGTTTGGATAACTTCAAAGTGTGGAAGTATGTTTGCTAATGAATTTTTTTGGCTTCATTTCATATATTAGATTTGAATTGGGATTTTGCTATTTTTATTGAAATTTGCTTTTTTTTCACTTATTCAAAATGTATTCTTGAAATTAATAAGTAATAGACTTGAGTTTTAACATTATTATAAATGGAATTTCAATTGCAAGTTTATTTTATACTTGGGAATATATATTTATATTGGATTTCATTTCAATATAATTATGGTTTAATCATTGATTTCTAGTACATTATTCACTCACTGAGTTTTGATGAAGCTCCCCCATTTTTTAAAAAATATTTTCCAGAGCCTTACCTCATCATATTAAAAGACTTGATCCAACTCATTGATTAGATGGGTCGACCTGCCAAAGATTGAAGGCTATGTTCAAATCTTAAGTCTTGTTGTTGTATCATGTCTCTTGCATGTATAGGTTTTGAGAAAGGTGTATGTCCCTCCACTTTTGTTTTGGCTTATAGCCGATTTCCAAAAAACAAAGGAAATTCTACTCAATTTTCTAAAGATTTATTAAAAAAAAAAATTAGTATGTATCATGTGTTCCATTATTTTATAAATTGTTTCATTTAATTATTTATTTTGTAAAGTGATGATTGCCAAATTGTCTTCCATACAGGAAAGTGTAGTGTACCTAGAATCTAAGAGTGAGATTCAGGCTTGTGAAAAGTTACCCTAGGTGACTACCTACGCCAGTCACATGTCCAAAGTTGAGGCATGACATCCTTAACCATGTCTTCTTCATCAAGAACCTAAAGCCAAAGGCAACTATTCTTTTATGAGAAAATCTAAACCCCATGTCAAGATAAAGATAGATGCACTCACCTTATACTCTTAATGTCCTTAAGATCACTTAAAGATCCACCAACATGTCTAGCAGTCCTGTTTTAATCTCCAAACCTCTAGTAAGCTTTTGAGATCTACTAATTCTCTTAAAACAATGAAATTAATAATTGGTAGGTTATTTATAGTTAAGCAAACCCAAAACCTAATGTTAGTAATTCATAATTCTTTTGGAAATTAATTAAAAAACACCAATGAAGCAAGAGAAAGTAGGAAAAGTCTTCTTATAGGAGATTCTTCCCTTAAAAGTGGCTTCAAACTTTCCTAAGCTAGGCAACTTTGCATTTCACCATCTTTTCCTTCTGCTTTTTTCTTAGCCAACTCAACCTTTAAGGCATTTCAGTGTTTCCCTTGAGTATTTTGATCAAAACCTACTCCAATATAACCTAAAAGCAAAACCCCACCCTATATCTTTCTTTCCCCCTTCTCTTTCTACAATCTAAAGCATTTTGTGATCTCTTAAATCTATAGGTTTCGATCAAACAAAAGCTTAGTTTGATTAACCAAAAACTTGCAATTTAAGGTAGAATGTTGTAAAATTTGAGAGGTTGCTTCCTCATGGCTTCTCTAACATGTTCCAATTATTAAATTCTCTAAAAAAAACATCTTTTTACAATTACCACCATTTCCCAAAGATCATTCCTAGATAAAACTTCTAGACCCCTATCTTGGGTCATGATAAATAGACTACTAATACTTCATAAAACATGCATATGAATCCTTTTCTTAAACTTTTGATTAATTTTTGAGTAAAGTATATAAAATCCTCTTCAACTATTCATAATATACACAAACTTCCTAAATTATAAAATAATTATAAAAAAAAATCTAGTTATCCTATCTCAACATTATAAACTATGCTCTTAATCAAATATGTTAACCTTTTATTCACTAAAATAAAATAACCCAAGTGCTTAATATATGGCCAATTAACACTCCAAAATAAATATTTATCTTTTAAGAAATTGGTTGTAATCGAATAATTAGTGTTGGTAGACATTTTCAACTCCTAAGATTTAAGTTTAAGTATTCCCTAAATCACTACAAAAAACTCATTGTTTTTTATGAACATTCAAATTTCCAGCAGAAAGTGTTCATCAGTTACATCATCATCAAAAATTTATTTTTGTTGAGAAATATTTCCAACAAAATTTTGAGGGAATGATTTTTTCATAATTTTTTTTCTCTTTTTCTGTTGGAAAATATGTTGAAAATTCCTTGAAAGAAATAAATTTTTTTAAAAAATTATTAAATTTTTTTAAAAATAATCTCTATTGGTTAATTAACCTTAGAATTCTATGCAAATTAATTTTAATATTTTTAAATCTAATGTCTAAAAATTAATATTTAATTAATAATGAAAAATTAAACATGCAAAACATACAAATAGTTATAAATATATAAAATTAGTCAAATAATTTGCAAATTGCATTATTCAAATCAAATGATGTGTAAAATATGTTACTAAAATTAAATATATAAAAATATAACTACAACCTATGATCAAAGAAGAACTCATCAATCTCCTGATCTTGTGTAGTGTTCTACTGTTGTTGCTACTGATAACCAGTGGACCATCCACTACATCTGGTTAATGGTGGTTGAATCGACTGAAGCGATGGTTAAGGAGCTGGTAAAGGCAATGGATATGTAAGTAGGGGACTACTAGTAGCCATATGGATAAGTATAAGGTGGAGGAGGAGGCGACAGATGTTGGCTTTACTATTGCTATTAAGTTTGCAGAAGTTGCTTCATCTGAAAGTAAATGACCTACATTTATTGTTACATCTTAGCACAATGTGCATGAACAATTGGTGGAGGTGGATATATGTAAGTTGGAGGCTGCTGGTAGTACGTAAAGGGCTAGTGATAGCCATATGGATAAGGATAAGGTGGAGAAGGGAGGCACTAGATGTTGGCTCTACTATTGCTATTAAGTCTATAGAAACTTCTCCATCCAAGAGTAAATGTCCTGCATTTGCTATTGCATTTTAGCACAGTGTACGTGTCACCTATAAAATAGCAAGTGACATGCTCATGGAGTGAGATGCAATGACCAATGCAGCCATCCCTATGGTGACCTCAAACCCTAATTTATAGACTTGTCCTAACTTTGTCCCACCCATAAATTAAGATCAGATGGCTAGTCTACCTCACCAGCCATTTCCTTAAAGCCCTTTCAACCTCCTTAGGCCTAAGTCTGTACCAAATCCTCCTTTCTTTTGTTGAAGTTCTCCTACAAATTAAAATAATTAATTATCTAATATTATAAATTTAATATTTTTACTACCAAACGTATAATATATTAATAACAAAAATGAAAATTAAAAGAAGTTGCTTACATAAAACTGTGCAACTTGAGGCAAGACTTGTTGGTTGTCCCTCTGGATATGAGTGTAGGGGAATAAGCTATCCATGGACAGCTCAACTACAATCTCAACTATCTACATAACACGCAAATTTTCATATACAATATAGATGTCCATATGAATGTGACTATAACAATGTAAATAGAATAAATAACATTGAGTTCAAATAACGTTACCATGCGTAGCTGTTGCTTTACTATGTGGATGGATCTTGTTAGTCATATGTAGGTGCCCTAGAGTCAATTTGATTGGGCTCTATTGCATTTATGACTAAGCGATCTGTGGAATTAGATAACGAAGGGTGAATATTCATCTTAGATTGCATATTGTGATCATATTTATGATTTATGCATAATTAAGATGAAGTCCATAGTGAGAAGTT
>JANHAO010004275.1:0-24915 GCA_026873985.1 Saraca asoca
CTGGTTTATATTATGCACATGGATCTGTGGCTGGGTTTCAAAATTTTAAAATTTTCGCTGTGCTTGCTACACGAAACCCAACACATTTCAAGAGGGAAGACCATTTGGCTAGGTAAAGCATCCCTCATCTTTAAGAAAAAATGGGTAAAATCCCTCAGTCATTCAAACTTTGAAGAACAACTGCTTCTGGGTGTGAAAACTAGTAAGCATGTTTTCTATAAAAATTTGATTGGGGCACTGGATAAAGTGTATCCAACCTTGACTTTTTGTTAAGAATAAGTAAAAAAAGAAGAAGAAATATCAATGGCCGGGGTTAGACAAAGGTGAACATTCAACATTTTGAAGCAAAGAAAAGAAAAACCCAAGTGTTCTAGGTCAATTGGGAAGAATAGATGTTTAAAGCCTGGAAGATGCTTGCCTAAAAAGTGGAGAAAGGAGGGCAAACATGGAAATGATTGGCTGTTTCTCCATAGAACACTACAAAAGATGCAGTATTATAGCTGCATGCCTACTTGTCTGCTTCAGCAAGTTCAAAGAAAATCCCCTCAATAGATTCAATGAGAATATGGACCATCTCTAGTTCACAAATGAAGTTTGGGTCCTGCCATTCGTTGGAAGCAGCAGTTAACTTCATGTTAGGGTGAATTTATCTTAGGTCATCTGGAGAATAGTCGATTAAGTGAACTTACTCATTTCCATTCTCATTGTGAGACCACTCGACCTTAATTGTATAGAGAGAAAGAGCCAAATGATAGGCTATGCATTCAAAAGAAAATTCTCCAAAGTCAGATGAAGAGTCAGAGTCAAAGGACAGGTCGATTAGGTTATCTAATCTATCGATCATAAAGTAGAAGAACATGAAGACGATGACCACCTTTAAAGAAAATAAAGTATAGTTAAAATGAGTGAATCAAAGGAAAGGATGATTAGGTGAAGACGATCAAACAAGCAAAGGAAGTCAGAGCAAAAAGAAAAGGTGAGAGTTAGGCTGAAAGATACGTTAAGTACCTATCCCTTTGGTGTAGCTTGATAAAAGCCAGATAGGTATAAAGAGTAGAGCCATTGAGAAAAAACCACAATTGCCAATGCATTTTGAACAAAGGAAGAAGAAAAAGAAATCTTAAAGGCAAAAAATAGAAGAAGTACAAGAAGTTACCTACAAAAGAAGTGGTGGAGTAGCCAAAAAATAATGGAGAAACACCAGAGAAGAAGGTGGAAAGCAACAATAGAATTTAGGCTCGTGGAGGCAAAGCATAAAGATCATCTCTGGGGAGCCTGGATTGGCTTTTATAGAGGGATGAAAGGAATCCAATCGCTATGGAGAATTGAGATGAATGGTTTAGATGGCACTCCTCACCACAACATGACCTTTGCGAGTCTCGGAACTTCTCGAGAAGACAAAAACCATCAATACCTGCTAGGTGTAGGTAATAGTTGGCCTAGAGGAATGAAAGGTCTTTGGATAGGCCAACTGTTTCATCCACCAAGGGGGAAAGAGGCAAATGATATAGCCTAAAGTGGTCATTAGTCTTCAGATGACCGACCACAAACGATCGACCAAGACCAGTTGAAGAAATGGTTACGACAGGGGCAGTCTCATCCCCATATCAATTGTTCTGCTACATCTAGTTAATTGGTTCCTTCATAGAACTCGATCAAACAAGAGCTCATCGCATCAACCAAAAAACGTAACTCAAGCATGCATAAACAATGTGACGATAGTAGCCGCTAATAAGAATCTTGTTAATGCTACTAATACACTGAAGATATGTGTTCGCACATCATTGGTCCTAGAGTATAATGATTGGCACACTCAACACCTATATATACTAGTAGGTATCTCATATTTAGATGATCTTTACTATACTTACTAAAACTTTACTTATACATTGACTTGACTGTTAAAGCACACTCGGTAAACCACTTCCGTTGCGTGTTACTGACTTTGCTGCATCTACATGCCGTTTCTTAACCATTCCTCACTCCGCTGGTCAGCTTTACCCAAAAGGAGAACTTCAGTTTTAAATGTTAGAAGATTATATATATGTTTTTCTGGAAGAAAATTTGAAAACATTAAAAAATAATATATTCAAAACTTTACTCTAAAAAAGGGCATGAGGAAGCACTGTCCCCGAAAATGGTTTGAGAACATGTAATAGATACATGACTTGTTCTACTGTGTTATATTTGGTTGGATTGAATGGGATAAGAATGAATAAAAAATTTGTTTGATAGGTACTATGGAATGAAAATACTCATTCCTTAAGGAGTGGTCATTTCATCATAAAAGCAATAAAATGGGTTATTTCATCATTTATGGATTGACATTTTTACAATCTTGATCTTTGCATTTCTCATATATTCCAAAACTATTCTTATATTAATAAATAATAAAATAATTTCATCTTTTCAATACTATCACTATAAAAACATTTTGATGATTATATTTTAATAATGATTTAAAATAGCAATTTTATATTATTTATAAAAGAAATATTATTTATTACATTAAATTATATAATTTAAAATAAAAATCAATTAGAATATATTGATTATAAGGAACCTTAAAATTATTAAAAGAATACTAGCGTACTTGAAAAATAAAACAATGTCATACTATCAATAAATGCCAGAGGTTTTTGACAATTAACATAATAAATATATAGAGAATATGAATTAATTATTTAACTTATAATTATTATTTTGTTCATATTATAATATCACTTATTTATTTTATATATGATTGCTATATAACTTGAAGAATTGAAACCTTGCACTTTTTTTATTACTTTCACATAGATACTTTTATTATTTTTTATTATAAAGATATTATTGTATTAATTGATTGTATCTTTCCATTTGATTCCTATAATACTTTGCTATACTAAACATTATTATAGAATGAAATACCTATTTCATTTCTGAATATACTAAATATAATTATGAAACGATCATTCTTTTTCCATTTTTACTCTCGTTACATTTTATTCAGCCAAACGCATTATTAGCTGTACTGAAGGTAAACAAAATAGGTTGGATACACAATTTATGAAGTCACTATGTTATTTACATGTTTTAATAATTCAAAAGTTTATGTGTATGTTATGAATAATTGGAGCAATTTTTATGTAATTTATCTTTAATTTTAAATTTAACTATAATTTTGATTCTTTGATATATACATTGTGCCTATTTTTTTTCTCTTTAAATGTAATATTTAATTTTAATCCCTTTAAAATTAATTTTAAACTATATTTGGTCCTATTGTTAATCCTCTGTTAAATTACCATCAAAATATTCTATTCATAACGTGGCTAACTCTTAAAAGAATTTCACCTGGCCAAGTCATTATATTAACCAATTTATAAATTCAAACAAACAAATAAAAAAAAATCAATTTTTATCCTCACCACTTGAGGAGTTCAATTTATCAAGGGTTAAAAGAGTTTTTAATCTTTATAATTTCACTAAATTTATAATTTAATTTTTATAATTTTATTTTATGTAATTATATTATAAAGTTTGAAATTATTTATAATTAAATCTTTATTATCAATTCATATTAAATCTAATTAATAGAGTCCTGTCTATTTATTAAATTATATATTAATATTTTATTTTTACTGACTTGTTATATTTATTTCACAAAAATTTATTTATTAATTTTTAGCTATTTTATAAAAAAATTACCTTCATTATTTTCTTTAGAAGATGAAAAAGAATTCTTCATGTTAATAAGGATTAAAAATATTATAATTTTTTTCTCTAAAATCATTGGTAAAAAAATGATAAATGAGTTAAAAAAAAGAATCCTAACTGAATTCTAAATTATCCTATTATTTAGAATTAATATAAGTTGATGATGGAGACTTAATTATAACTTATTTTAAATTTTATGATGTAATTATGTAAAATAAAATTATAAGAATTAAATTATAAATTTAAAAAAATTATAACGAGTAAAACTTTTATTAATCCATTTATTGAAAAATATTTATTTACAAATGTTTTAATGGGCATTTATACAATGTACCCATTTGACTCTATGCATTTAATGGGTCTTCAAATTAATTGAAAATTGTTTGATTGCATGTATTGAAAAGCTCCTATAAGTTCCACATATTGCTTATATATATATATATATATATATATATCGTCGTAACAACCTTAAAACATCTAATAGAGAATGATAATTAACCTGGTTTGACAAATAGTGCCGTCTACTTATTTTGATGGGTACTTTCATCCTCACTTTCTAATTTTGTAAAATTTTATAAAAACTCTCAATCGCATGAAATTCTTTTTATGCTTTTTTATCATTTTTCATAAAATATTATAATTTTATGGAAATTTTACATGTTATAAGTAAAATATATATATTTGAAATTTTATGAAAAAGTTGAAGATTTAAATGAAAAGGTGGCAAGAGGGAATATTGGTCAAAATTGAATATCTGTATGGCTGGCATAACCGGTAACAGTAACACTGATACATGGCAGAGCCCAGCCTTTATGTGAAAGTTGGAGTCAGTATGAATGTTGCAAGTCCAAAAGAAAGAGCAGTATCACTGCAGAGGTGCTTAAATTGACATCAAAATGCGAGAAATAATTTTAATATTCTGTTCATAATATCTGTTCTCATTTTCTACTGAGTTCTCATTTTCATTCAATTGAAAAAAAAATTATAATTTTTAATATTTTAAAAATTATATTTATAATTTTTAAAATATGTGAGTGTTATAAAATTAATAGATAAATAATAAATCTTATAATTAATTATTTTTTTATTAAATAAGAATAAGAACACATGTTATCATTAATTTTCATTTCTATTGATTGAGATATATAATAAAGAGATGTTTGATTTATATAAAAAATAAGTTTAAGAATTAAGCCTTTTAGAAAATAAATTTTCACATAAATTTATTAAAAAATATTAAAACTTATTTGATTCACACTAAAGAAATAACACCTTTTATAAAGTAAATTTCTTTTGTTATGTTTAATTTAATTATATTCAATTTTAAAAGAAAAATATATATTTTTAAAATATTTTAATTATTTTAATAATACTTATTAAAAACATTACATTTTCTATAATACTGTTTAAGAATCATAATTATTGTAAGTCCGGGTTGGGAATTTTGCGAGCACAAACTCCTAGGCAGAAGGCACCTAGTTAGAGGCCAACGCTGCCAATTGCATGACAGTTTGATGCATTGGCTACCCTCATTTCAGACTCGCTGACCATTACAGACAGTAAGAGGGCAGATAAAGTACTGCCACTCTCGGAATATATTTATTCCCGTGTAAAAAAAAAATTGGGTGGATGTATGAATATCCCATGATTTATTTATTTTTTTAAAAAATGTGATAATGAAAATAAAATTGAAATATAAAAATAGTAAAATTGCTAATTGTTGAAAATAATTGTATCATTAAATTATTCATATTTAATCATACCCTACAATATATATATATATGCGTAAGATCATCATTTTATGATCGAACATGTATAATAGAGATAATTCAATATTTATAGTTGTTATATATATTTTCTATTCATATTTTCTTATTAGAAAGTTGAAAGAAGAAAGATAAAAGAAGAGACAAATTTCTCTCATTCTTAAATGTTGTTATTAGTTTAGAGTTTTTTGTCTTAATGGAATGGGATAATAATAATAATATATAAAATAAAAGTAAGGGCCTCTCGTTGTGAAAATGAATTGGACTAGCCTTTCTATCATTAGTAGTCCGATTAAAAAAACTTACATAATAATAGATCCACTGATAATTTTAGTGTCACACAAAGTTCAATAACAATATAATCACATATTTAAACTAATAAATAAATAATATTATTTAACATTTAGTAATCAAATTGATTAACTATACTATTCCCTAATATTATTCCAGCAATCTCTTACTTGGACAACATAGATAAGGAAAAATAATATTATGGATTACAATCACAATAATAAATGTCAAATAATGATTTGGCACTATACAACTATTGCTCGGCAATAAGATCATAAGCTTTTGACGTGTGGATTGTCATATCCGATAGGAACACTAACGTCACACATGTTAAAACCTATGCCTCCATGACCAAATACAAAGTGGATGTAAAGAATAGAATATTACAAAATGACAAATGTGATGAAATGTAAATTTCACCAAAATGGTCCTAACATCTATCCGAATGCATACTAAGACTCTATAACATATCTCAGTGCAACAACATTGATATTGTATTAAAATGTTTCTATGCCATAACTAAGAAGTATTTCCATTATAATTGTGTTCAACAATAACATATGACAATGAAACATTATTATGACAACATTAGTCATTCATTTATAATTCCATTGATCCAAGATGTCACAAGGTTGAATAATGCTCTAAATGATAAAAGTCTACTCATAGGTGGGTATATAGTTCATGGCTATCAACATAATATAATTATCACATATGCATTCCTACTAACACAGTATATCATAAGGCAAAATAATCCTATTTGAATCAACGCTACTCCAAATGGTAAAAGCCTTTCATAGTTGAGTTCTGTAGCCATTTAAGATCAGTATAAAACTTATCGAATTTTCTCTCTCTAACAACATCAGTACATATGAGAGGAACATGCAATAGAAAAGTTGCCACAACATAAACATGTGATGATAGACTCTCAAGCACTAAGACCTAATTCAAATTATTGTCTCATATAAAATATCAAACTCTGTTATCCATGCTAAGGTAACTATGAATATCTATTCAATATTAATCATAAAATAACTCCTTTTATTGTCACAATCACATATCCATAAAGGATCAATACTTGATAGCTTAAACATAGTTATTTCATCATATAAGGTGAATCAACTACAATGAGTGAGTACAATGTTCTACTGAGATAACTATAAATTTCTATTCAACATTAGCAACAAAATGGTACTTTATATTGTCACAAACACATGACATGTTATATATAATTAGGACTTATGAGTACAAGGTCTTATTAAGGTAACTATGAATATCTATTTGACATTAATAACAAAATAGTACCTTATACCATTATAAACACATATCAACAAAAGATCATTAATTGATAGGTTAAATACAATTATGACTTGTGAGTAAAACGTCCCGCTGAGGTAACTATGAATGCCTATTTGACATTAGTAATAAAATAATACCTCATATTATCACAAACACATATCCACAAAGATAATTAATTAATAGATTAAATACAATCAGGACTTTTTCTTTTAATTAGAGACTCAACCCTCACTCCAAAATAACTCAAGTATAAATAAAATATATATGAGTATGATACTTGAGTATTATGTCATTAACAGTAGAAGCACATGAAATTAATCACATTTTATTATTTTACTACCATTATGATAACATAATAATAATTGAGTCTTCACCCATTTTTCAAAAAAAAAAAAAAAGGGAATATGATTTTTCAAGATGATTCATGTAAAATCCTATTATATAGGTTCTTTGAGACAAGTAAAAGTTGATCATAAATAATCTGTAATATTTGATTTATACCAAATAAATAGACATATCACCCAATCTTAACACAAGAAAACTAGAAACCAAAATTTGTTTTACACAAAAGAGGGTCACGTTCCAAAGAAAAAAGGAGTATCATATTATTCTGAGAGGTTTTTCATTATTCTTATCTTAAAGATCTCATAATTATATCAAATAACATCATATTGATAGGGTATGTCCATTATTTATATAATTCATAAATCACACATATATAATGTTGACGTATGAATTTAATCAACTAGGTTCTCTGAAACCCTAAACTGTAAACTGATAGTGTGAAAAAGGTGAGAAAGGAAAGAAAAAGAATAAAGAGACATCAGAAGTTTTTAATGTGGTTCAACTAAAGTTGATTGTTGACCTCTACGTCCACGGTAATGTATTTCTAAGAGTGTGTTTATAGAGTATTTGTATGTTGTTGGTAAACTGATCTTGGTTATATTAGTTTTGTTTTCTCACGCCTCCTGTATAATGATCTTAACCCGTATTTATAATGTTTAGGGTGTACGATATGTCAAAAAAGGAAAGATTCTAGAATCACAATTTGCTTTGTGGTTTCCCATGAAAATAAATATTTAATCATGCAAGTTGATATCCGTAAGTTGGTACTCATAAGTTGATTCGTTCTCGGGTTTAACCACAATGAGGACACTTTGATTTGTAGGCTAGACCTCGTCTTTTGATAAGTTAAGGTTGCTGTTTTGACTTTTGCGTACCAGCGACCTGAGGCTTGCTTGTTACAGGTTGATGCCTTGTTTCAATGAGCTCAATCCTAATTGGGGCGGGCCTTTATTAAATGGACTTGTTCATTGGACTTTTATCAGCCCATTTACATGGTTTTAAAAACACCCACAACATTAGCCCTCCAGTTCTTAGTGCGATTTATGGACTGGGAGTTGTAGTTCATTGGTAAAAGCTAACAATAGTCATTTGTCACACCACCATTTAGACTTTTTTGCTTTGTCATTTTATTTGTGTTAGTTCATACCATCATTACTACATTTAATGCATGCAGTTTCCTATTTCTGTCAGCGTGGCTGCCGTGCTCTTTGCTAGGCTATTGGATTAGGGGTAATTGACTAGCCTATCGATCCAACGATAAGGTTGATTGAGTTATAAGATGAGAAGAAACACTTTTTTCCTTCTCATTTGTCACTTTGAAAATCTGGCATTTTTGCTTCCAAGCTTTCCCACAGTTGCCACTGTTCTTCATTTTCTCGTTTCATCAGGTTTGCCATATAACATCCCAAATCTCGGATTGCCAGGGTCCAATTTTTACCAATCATTCTTTTGTTAGAGCTTATTCTCATTTCTCGATATAGTAAGCTTTTTTAGACTCTATGCTTTCTACTTTTTATGAATGTTTGGCTTTATGGATTTTTGGTATGTTATGTGTTTGCTAGAGATTTCATCTGCTATTTTTGGGCTGTAGTTTGTTGAATTTAATCTTCTATTTTCCAAGGTTTAGTATCTTGATAGGTTTGTTAGTCAAGCCTCCTAGGTTTGGGTTTCAAGAATGGTAACCCAAGGCATTGTATGGCTTGCGGCATAGGAAATCTCCTTGTTAGTCTTAGTCCTTCGGTATGGTTTGCTTATAGCGACTTGATTATTCCTCCTCCTTGTTTGTAGATGGTTGCAGGTCATATCCTGATAGTGAGTGCTGATAAGCCTGAATCTCTAACCCATAGTGAGGAGCTTGTACGTGTTGTAGATGAAGTGGCCTCTGGGTGTGGTAAGGTCGCAGAGGAATTTGTTGTTCATCTTGACCCTGCTGAGGGTTAGCAACTTATCAAGGGTCTAAGTTCTTCAGCTCGTGTAGTGTTTAAACATCATTCCTCAACCATTAGACTTGACGAGCTTAGAGGCATAGTTGAAACTTATTATTTTCCCAAGGGTTGTTACATCTTGGCACCCTCTCCTGATGACCATGCATCCATCCCACTTTTGGTTTTGTTGCTATCAGCACTCATCACCTTGATGCTTGACTTAGGTTCTCAATTCATCCTTATATTATTGAGTTATTGAACAAACTAAAGCTTTGCCCATTCCAGCTTACCATGAATTCTTATTCTTAGCTCACTTCCCTTATCTTTGTTTATCTTAGGAATAATCTCCCTCCTCCTTTAGCAAGGGCTTTGTACTATCTTTATAGCATAAGAGTACTAGTTTACAGAACGGGTGTTACTATCTTTTAGCTAGGCAGACCGAGTATAAGAGAATTTTGCCACAAGGTGATGCGTAGGGCAAATCTAATATGGAGAATTACAAAACCCATTGGTTTTACATTTCCTTCTCATCTTTGCATTGTCTTCACAATTTTGGTTTTATCCTTACTCTTGGTAAGCAAGTTAGGATGTGCGGGCTTGCATGAAGATATGTTTATTTATTTCTTGATCTAACATTTTCTTTTATTTTGTAGAGGGAGTTGGTAAGGAGAAACTTACATTAGGGGCTGAGGAAGTTGAAGTACTGGTTCAATTTGTTGCTGTGATCAACTTCAAAAATGACCTCAAATTTGATGATGAGCTTTTACATTCACACAAACTTGCTCCAACATTAAACATTAAGCTTACAGAAAACATCGGAGCTCGCTAAATCAAAAAGGTTAGCCCAGCAAACTTCCAAGAGTACAAAGAAATGGTGAGGCTAAACTTTCATGCTCCTCGAGCTTGTACTCAGTCTGTTGACCCTACTGCTATCGTGACCTTATTAACTCCTGCTATTGTTGCAGCCCTTACTATAGCAAGTCACTTTTCTTTGATTATAATAGTAGTGACCTCACAGGCACTAGTTCCTATCTCGCAGTTGTATATGGTCAATGTAGTCAAGGTTCCACCCTTGCTTGACCCTCTTGCTAAGAAGCAAAGAATGGACAAAAGGAAAGAAATTGCTTCTGAGCAAGTTGCATATGAGGTCAAGGGTGAAAGGTGACCTGATGGCCTTTGCTCGAGAACAAGGGTATATTTTGACTTCCTTAAGGAGAGTGTGGACTAGACTCTGGGAACTCATACTCAAGTGTTAGAATTAGAGATGTTTGGTGAGGGTCTGATGGGCTACATAGTTTATCATGGTCTACTGGTAACTTAAGCCTTTTCACTTTGATTCTTTTACCTTTATATGGGCTAATGTTACTGTTTGATTTTGTAGAGTGTGCTGGAGGCAATTAAGTTAAGGGATGAGCTTCTAGTCTAGGAAAAAGATAAGAAAAAGCTCAAGGGTGATTTGGCCACCTTAAGAGCTGAGGTATTGGAGTTGAGAGACATAACAAGAAACACCGAGGCTATCAAAAAAGAAGCTAACGATGCTTTATCTTATGAGGTTGCAAATTGTGAAGCTGTTAAGTCCAACCTTACCTCTGAGCTTAATAAAGTAATTGACAAACTGGCAAGAGTAAAAGATAAGCTACATGTAGCAATGTAGTGAGTTGAGGTTATTGAAGAGGCAGCCCTGAATGAAGCTATTTTGCCAAAAGAAGAAATTGCTCAAGCTAAGGCAAAAGCTGCAGTGTTGGTTGTGAAAGCAGAAGAAGATATTGCCACAAACTTTTTGTTCACCTTATCGAAGAAGCACCTAGATATGGATTTCTCCTTCTTTGGTGGGGATGTCCATGCAACTATTAGAGGCTTTGAAGAGGATGTGAAAGTAGCTTCTCCCAATGAGGATGCACAGCTTACAAATGAAGTTTCTTTTGCCCAGGGCAATATTTAAAAGAAGAGCAGCTTGTAGGTCATGGAAATTACTAATGATCAAATGATGGATGACCTGCTTGCCCCATATACTGATCCTTCAACCCGTAAAAGCTCAATTTTTAAGGGCCAGTCTTCTTAGTAGGTCATGACGTTGTAATTGAGTCCCATTTTTAAACTTCCATATGTACATTCACCTCTTTGAAAAAGGTTTTCTAATGAAATTATTCCTACTTTGTTCTTTCGTTTCCATAATTAAATGCTTAGTATATTGCATGCAACATTTCAGCAAGCATGGTAATGTATATTTGTCAAGTTGACCATAATAATGTATATTTTCTCGAGCAAGGCAATGTATATTTGCCAGATTGTTCATGATAATGTATATTTGCTCAAACTAGGTAATGTATATTTGTTGGAATATCTACGACAATGTATAATTGCTCATGCAAGGCAATATATATTTGTTAGGTTAAGCGCCTAGGTAGGTCGCATAGATGTGCCTTAGCTGGCACGAGGTTGAGTACCTGGGTAGGTCATAGATAATGACTCTCTGGTCGATCTGAATGAGCTTTAACTAGCAAAATGGCTTTTTTTTTTTGCCCAAGAATAATTTGCTTCTTGTATAACAATTTACTCAATCTATTCAGAGATTAACAAGCAAAGATATAATGTTATAGGAATAAGAGGGCGAATTAAAATTTATTGATAGTAAGGTGGAGATGCTCAATAGTCTAAGCTCATGGAAATTCATGTCCATTCATATTTGCTAGAAGATAAGCTTTGTTCCCCAGGTCTTTTTTGATAATGTAAGGGCTTTCCCAATTCAGACTTAGTGTCTTGTCATTGGCCTTGTGAGCTCCAAGAAGAATAAGGTGCAGTACAAGGTCACCTATTTTGTAGCTTCAAACTCGAACCTTTCTGTTATAGTATCTTGCAATCTGTTGCTAATAAGTTACAATCCTGAGATGAGCTATTTCTCGTGTCTCTTCTGTGAGATCAAGATTTGCAGCAAGTAGCTGATCATTAGCTTTGAGGTTAAAGGTAGATCTTCGTTATGAAGTTATTTCAAGTTCTGCAGGGATCATGGCTTCAGATCCATACACCATTGAGAAAGGAGTTTCTCCTGTGATGCTACAAGCTGTGGTTCTGTAAGCCTAAAGTACTTTTTACAGATCATCTACCTACACTCCCTTTTTGGCCTCCAATTTTGTTTTTGAGATCTGTTTGATGATCTTATTAACAACTTCAATCTACCTATTGGCCTGTGGATGGTCTATGGCTAATAAACTTTTCATAATTTTGAGGTCGTTGCAAAACTTTATGAACTGTTTGCTGTAAAACTGGGTCTTATTATCGATCACGATCTACTAAGGGACTCCAAACCTGTAAATAATATTAGCCCATATGAATTTTTCAATCTTTGAAGAAGATATTTCTGTGAGTTCCTTTGCATTTGCCCACTTGGTAAAATAGTTAATAGCTACAATTGCATATTTACGATTCTTGCAAGCTATCGGGAGTGGTCCAATCAGATTTATGCCCCAGATCACGAAAGGTCATAGACTGACCATTTGTTATAAGTAGGCTGGTGGAGCTCTGGGACTTTGGTAAATCTTTGGCATTTGTCACATTTCTTTATAAGATCAATGGCATCCTACTTCATTGTTGGTTAATAAAATCCTTGCTGGAGTGCCTTTTGAGCTAGAGATAGCCCCCTGGCATGTTTCCCACAATGTTTGACATGGATTTCTTTCGGGACAGTGACACAATCATGGCCATCTATACACCTTAAGAGCAGAGTGGAGAATCCCCTTTTATATAACATGTTATCAAAGATATAATATTTGGTTGCTCGAGCTAGCAGATGATGTGTTTCAAGTTTATCTTACGACAACTTGCCATCATGTAAGTAATTTGAGATTGGATACATCCATAAGTCTTTTGCCACAACAATTGTCATCATAACATCTTTCTAGTCTGTGCTTGGTGATGGAAGGAACTCCACTGGAATTGCCTCTAGGAAATCTGCATCTCTTATTATTGCTAAACAAGCTAATGCATTTGCATGTGCATTCTGATCTCATGAAATTTGATTAACCTCATATTACTGAAAAGAATCAAGCAGTTCCCTAAGCTTTTGAAGGTAAATGGCCATTTTGACCCTCTTGTTTGGTATTCTCCTCATACATGACAAACTATGAGTTAGGAATCACTAAATATCCTTAGGTTTTCAACTTACATTTCTTTTGCCAGATGGAGCCTTGCCAATAATGCTTTGTATTCAACTTCATTGTTTATGGCTTGAAAATCGAATCTTAGAGTGCAGAGGATTTTCTCCTTCTTTAGCCTGATAAGAAGCATTCCTGCCCTAACTTTCTGCTCGTTTGATGATCCATTAACATATAACTCCTAATATGAAGCTTCTGGGGCTTTTACCTCCTCCTCTGTGGGGCTTGTGAATTCTGTAATAAAGTTTGCTAAGGCTTGTCCTTTTATTACTTGTCTCAGCCTATACTCAATGTCAAATTGAGCTAGCTTAATTACCCACTTAAGTAAACGACCTGAAACATCAATCTTTTGTAGGATCTACCTTAGTGGGAAATGCATTTGCACCACTATGCTATGTGCTTGAAAATATGGTCTCAGCTTCCTTGATGCCATTATGAGGCAATAAACAAGTTTCTCCATTGACGAGTACCTCGTCTCAGTATCTAACAATCTTTTGCTTACATAGTAAACTAGAAATTGTGCTCTACCTTCTTCTCGTATGAGGGTCACATTGAGAGCGTGCTAGGATACTCCTAACTAAATAATAAGCTTCTCACCTTCTTTTGGTTTGGACAAGAAAAGAGCTTGGCCTTGTATTCGTTGAGTTGTTGGAAGTGACTTTGCATTGCTCAGTCCACTCAAAGTGTTTTAACTTTTTTAGTGCATCAAAGAAGGGGACACACTGATCTGTCACTTTTGAAATGAATCTACTAAGTGCTGTGACCTAGCCATTAAGGCTCTGTACATTTTTTATGCCCGTTGGGGATCTCATGTCTAGGAGAGCTTTGATTTTCTCAGGATTTTCCTCGATTCAACTACTGTTTACCATAAATCCAAGAAAATTTTCTGAAGGCACTCCAAATGCACACTTGAGTGGATTCAACTTCATTCAATATTTTTGTAAAGTTTGGAACATTTCCTTGAGATTGCATATATGGTCAATGGCTTGTTCAAATTTCACCAACATCTTATCCACATATACTTCCATTATCTTCCCGATCTATTCCTTGAACATTATGTTTACTAACTGCTGATAAGTTACCCCTGTGTTCTTCAGTCCAAAGGGCATCACCTTGTAACAATAGAAGTCATGGTTAGTGATGAATGAAGTGTGTTCCTTGTCTGATGGATTCATAGGGATTTGATTGTATCTTGAGAAAGCATCCATGAAGTTGAGGAGGTAATAACCAACAGTTACATCCATGAGCTGATCAATTCTTGTGAGAGGGAAGCTGTCCTTTCGACATGCTTTATTAAGATCTGTAAAGTTAATACAAGTTCTCCACTTCCTATTCTTTTTCTTCACAAGCACATAGTTGCTTACCCAGGTTAGGTAGTGAGCTTCACGGATAAACTTATTGGCTAAAAGTTTATCCATTTCTTCTTTAAGAGTGACATAGTGCTTAGTAGTTGTCGATCTCCTTTTTTGGCACACTGGCTTGTGATGAAGGTCTATGTTAAGCTTATGTAACATGACTTTGGGATCAATTGCTACCATGTCTTCATGGTTCCAAGCAAGCATATCTAAATTTGCCTTAAGGAGTTCAGCTAGCTGGGTTTTTACGTTCGAAGACAGGTTCTTTCCCAGCTTGAGGCACCTTTAAATATCTGTCTCACTAACACGTATGTCTTCAAGCTCTTCTACTGGAATAGCTACTTTTTTTGCATCCACCTTATGTGGGTTTAGGTCATGGAAACTCTTATGGTACTTCTAGCTTGTTGCTCTCCATCGAACACCACATTGACCTTCTTCCTTTTTACTCCTAGTTTGAATGCATCTTTATAGTAGTGTCGAGCTATGTGCTACTTACCTTGTGCACATCTGACTCCATTTGTGATTGGGAATCTGGTGGTAAGGGTCCTGGTAGATGTGACCATGTCTAGGTCATTCATAACAAGTCATCCCAGCACCACATTGTATGCTAAGGGATAGTCTATAATTAGGAAATCTGCTAGGATAGTAGCTTAGTGGTCTGAATCTCCTAGAGTGATGGGAAGTTTGACTTGCCCTGCTAGTAGTATTACATCTCCCGTGAAGCCATAAAAAGGCTATAGGGAAGGTTTCAATTGATCTGGACTTAAATCTATTTGATTAAAGCATCCCTTGTACATGACGTTCATCAAGTTGTTGAGATCAATCATTATTCTTCATACCTTGACATTGCTGATTCTAGCTCAGATAACCAATACGTCATTATGAGGAGAACATGCTTCTCATGCATCTTCATTTGTAAAGATGATATTGTTCAAGGTTGTTTTAGCTTTCTAGGCGAACCTATCAGATTCACCATGACCTATGAATAGGATGTGGTTTACCTCTCACTTGTAGCATTCATGAAATCGATTTGAAGTACTTGCATTGTAAGGCCCACATGGATGGTGAATATTGTTTTCATTGTGGGCACCTTTTCTTGTTCAGGAGTCTATTGGTGTTATTGCTATACTGGTTATCAGGGCTGCTAAGATTGTTGACTTGCAGGTTGTAACATATAATCTCTCAAGCAACCTCTTCTAATTAGGTCTTTAATTACATCCTTAAATGCCTAGCAATCTAAAGTATTGTGCCCAATTTCATCATGGTATGCACAAAACTTGTCTTTGTTTCTATACTTGTTAAGGATCTTTGTGGGATTGGGCTTCCCAAAATTTTCCCAATTTTTTATTGTTGCAAAGATCCTATCTTGAGTGTCGGATAGGACGTTGTAGGTATCATGGTGACCTAGACATTGAGGCTACTTACTCCTGGCCTTTTTTGTAACTTGATCGGCTAAGCCATCCTTCTGTCTTTCTTTGCCTATCTTGCTAATGCTCCTCTTTTTACATTATCTGGCGGTATTTGTCTCTTCCTTCTGGTTGGACTTCTTTGGATCAAAGGTTTCTTTTTATCTGATTTCTCTAGCAGCTCATTCATAAAACTCAGCCAAGTCTCTCACTGAAGACTTATATATGCTTTTGTATAGCTTACCATCCTTATGAAGTCCTGCTGGGACCGCTGTTAAGATGCTCTTATTGGACTTTCTACATTATTAATCTCGTGCTTGAAATAGGTGACGTAATCTTTTAGCGACTCATTCTTTCACTGAATGACTGTTGTGAGGTGGCAAGATGGTGCAAGCTATCGTTTTAGTGCCTTGTATTGGTTAGTGAATCTCCTTTGACATTCTTCCTAACTATTAATGCTATGAACTAGGAGATTCTTGAACCATGATCGAAGTATATCCCTAGGAGTAGCTGGGAAGACATGATACTTGACCAAAGGATTAGTAGTCTGGAGATCCATATGTACATTGACTGTGTCTAGGTAGTCGTAAGGGTCACTATCCCTATTGTATTGTGGAATCGTGGGGATTTTACATTTACGAGGGAGAAGCTCCATTTTGATCTCACTGGTGAACGATGTTCTCTCTTTATAGTGTTCTTGGCTACCCTGTGCTTGAGGGTGTTCTTCTAATTGCTTCACCCTCCGGAGTAATTCTTTTATGATCGAGTCATGAGTCTCAGATTGTCAGCTGAAAGATTATTGACTTCTACTTGTGTGGTCATGGAAGCGATGATCTAAGGTTCCATGTTTTTTTTGCCCATGTCCCAACAAATGTTAGCCTGACACATGCTCATGTCTGTTCCTATTTGAGCTTTTCGCTTGACGTGAACTCACACATTGTTAATCATTATAATCCTCGCATGCTTGGTTGACGCCTGATCTCATTCGTAAGTTAGAGGAGTGAGCTGAATCAGTGTGCTGATACGTTTGTCTAGCTGGCCGCTCCTCTTGAACTCCTTGTTGTGGTTGCTAGAACATTCCTCTAGGCATAGCAACTTTAATTTGTCTTTGCATGCCCAGGACTTGTGCTTGTGTCAGCATTCTAACCACCTCAGCCAATTCTTTTATTGTGTTTTCAAGCACTTCCTAACACTGGTACCATGTTTGCACTGCGTCAGATCTAGGAATAATAACAACAGGCTGATGATGGGCTGTTGGGGGTAAGCAGGCAGCTATACTTACAGTAGGAGTGATGGAAGTACTTGTCACAGGATGAATTAGCTCCCAATGTTATTCTACGTAACCCTCCAGTTGGCCAAGTGGAGCGACAAAACTTCAGGTGGTTCTTCCTCTAACCATTGTTACTGAATGAAAAATTAACCAGAATGCAAAAAATCCATTAGAATGTAGTTTAGGTCTTTCCTTTAATGCCAAAATGTTGACATATGAATTCAGTCAACGACGTTCTCTAAAACCCTGAACTTCAAACTGATAGTGTGAAAAGGGTGAGTAAGGAGAGAGGAAAAATAAAGAGACACCAGAAGTTTTTAACATGATTCGGTTAAAGTCGATTATCGACTCCTACATCCACGGTAATGTATTTCTAAGAGTGTGTTTATAGAGTATTTGTATGCTGTTGGTAAACTGATCTTGGTTATCTCAGTTCTGTTTTCTCATGCCTCCTGTATAATGATCTTAACCTATATTTATAGTGTTTGGAGTGTACAATATGTCCAAAAAGAAAATATTCTAGAATCACAATTTGCTTCATGGTTTCCCATGAAAATAAATATTTAATCATGCAAGTTGATATTTGCAAGTTAATTCATTCTCGGGGTTTAACCATAACGAGGGCACTCCGATCTACGGGCTAGACTTTGTTTTTTGATGAGCTGAGACTACAACTTTGACCCTTGTATACTAGCAACTTAAGGCTTGCTTGTTGCGAGCTGATGCCTTTTTTATTTTTTTAAAAAAGAAAAACAAAAAAATTAAAAAAAGTTGGTCCCCAAAAAATTTAAAAAAAATAAAAAAGAAGGAAATTTCAAAAAAATTTTAAAAAAAGAAAATAAAAAAATAAAATAGATTAGGGAAAAAAATGTAAAAATAAATTTTAACAAAAAATAAAAAAGAAAAAGAGAAAAAGAAGAAAAAATTTTCCTAACCTTTTTCTTTTTTTTTTTCGGGCAGCCAAATACATAATGTCTATTTTTAGATGGCTCACTTGTTTCTCTTTTAGGGTTTTTTTTTCTTTTTTTCTTCCTTTTTTTTATTTTCCTTGAGAATTTTTTTTTTACCTTTTTTCTTCCCTAATCTATCTTATTTTTTATTTTTCTTGAGAAAGTGTTTTTTTTTACAATTTTTTCTTTCCTAATCTATCTTATTTTTTTATTATTCTTGAATTTTTTTTTACATTTTTTCTTATCATCTTATTTTCTTTTTTATTTTTTAATTTTTTTTAGGAATTTCCTTATTTTTTAAAAATTTTTTGGGATCAACTTTTTTATTTTTTTAAAATATAAAATATATATTTTAAAATTTAGTATTTAAATTTTTTTATTCATGAAAAAATTTTATTTTTTTATTAAAATTTTAATCAATATATAATTAATTTTGATATATTATCTAATTATTTTTTATTAACTTTATTTAAAACTTTAAATCTTCTATTATCTAATATTATTGTTGATGAATAGTCATCTGAAAAAAAATATAATTTTTTTTAAGAAAAATAAAAATAAAAAAATAATAAGTTTAAAAAATAAATTTTTATTTTTTTAAAAAGAAAAAACAAAAATAAAAAATTGGGTAAAGCATATATAGGAGACCTTATCAGCAATGATGTCTTCAGCCTTACACAGTAGCCAGTGGGTCAGCAGGCTGTAAACGTTATTGCCGATAATGTTTTCGACTTTTGAACACACACACACATATATATATAGGGCCGTGGCAACGTTATCAGTAGTAATGTTGCCAAATTTTAACCCCATACACATAAATATTTCTGACCCAACACTATTTCAAGAATTAAATTTTTAAACCACCCCACACACATCAAAAAGCTGTAATTTTCACCTTATCTATTTAAAATCATATTCAACCAATGTCCTTAATTTGCTTTGCTTAATAGTGTACCCATGATGATTAGTGAAGTACAATTGAATAAGATAAACAATTTGTGATTACTTTAGAAAATTAGTTAATTATGCAATAATTTACACACATTTAGGAAACAAAAATTGAATTTTATTTATCTTATAATTATAATAAAATACCTATATTTATTTTAATTGTAAATAGAAGAGAAATAATATTTTCATAATGTGGTCTAGGTAAACTCATTGTAGTTATTTTATTTAATTAGTTGGTAATTCAATAATTTAAACGTATTTATAGAATTAAATATTTATCACATTATAATTACAATGTGTTTATATTTTTCTATGGTTATAATGAAATGGTAATATTAATTTTAGTTGTACATGAAAGAAAAAAAACATTGTTCCTATTATTTTCGAATTTAATTTGAATTTAGAATTATCAAACTAATTAAAATATGAAGGTTTTTCAGAAACTTTTGAATATATTACCAATACCATTATTAATATGGACTTAAATTTGATCCACTTTTAATGAAAATTAGTTTTATATTATCATCAATTCATGTGGTGTCATGTCATTAAAAAAGTTGATAAAACTCTCATATGGTTAATAAAAATTCTTAATATAACCATCATTTTTTCAATAAGGTGTGATTTTCTTATTTATTGATAGTATAAAAAACTTTACACCAACAATGGATCAAATTTAAACTTTGAATATTGAGTTTTCTAGTAATTAATTTTAGAGATTATATTTGACATTAATTGATTGAGTTAATTAGATTGAGGAATTATGATAACAATTAATTTGTTTAGATCACAAAATTAAGATGAATTAAGTAAATTATATGTTATGAGGAGTTTTTGGAATTACTGATTTTAATTGGATGATCTTATAAATTAGAAAACAAATGTTAAATGGATATGGATTAATATTTTGAGATAGTTTACGTAATCTTCTAATGAGGCATTTGGTTAGGAAATTCTAGGAGGTTGGTAACATATTAAAAAAATTAATTTCTTTGCTAGGTGTTTGGTTTACATGTATTAGAATATGTTACTGTCACTTAACTTTAATTGATTCCCCCTATTTGCAATCCTTTTGCACCTAAGATTTTGTTAACTTGTGAATTCAATCAACCAAGTTCTTCTGAAACTTTAAATTGCAAACTGATAGTGTGAAAAAGAAGAAGGATAAAGAGAAAAAGAATAGGGGAGCACCAAAAGTTTTTAATGTGGTTTGGCTAAAGTCGATTGTCGACTCCTACATCCATGATAGTTGTATTTCTGAGAATGTGTTTACAGATTATCTGATTTTGGTTCTATTAGTTCTTGTTGATGGTGGAATCCGGTTGACCAAGAAAATGTACAAACCGAATCCAGTCAATCAATAAGTTCTGTGAACCCCAAACTACAATTTGGTTGAGTATAAAAGAGAGAGAGAGAGAGAGTTAGAGAAAGAGGAAGAACCAGCAGAGGGCATTGGAAGTTTTTAACATGGTTTGGCTAAAGTCGATTGTCAACCCTTATGTCTATGATATTATATTTCTAATAATGTGTTTATAGAGTATATCTTTTTCTACAAGGATCCTACCAATATCAGTATACATTTCAAAACTGGCCTTTTTTTTGTCCAATAATCTCAACCCCTATTTATAATTATTGGGGTGTACAATCTTAGTGTGTTCCAGAAAAGAAAAATAATAAACTAATTGCAAGTAGGTTCCTGCAAGTTGATGTATCCAAGTTGGCTATGTAAGTTGATATCTGCAAGTTAGTCTTGTTCTCAGGTTTAACCATAGTGTGTTTTCTGAAAAAAGGCTAAGGTGGCATGTTTTGACTAGCAAGCTAGAGCTCATTGTCAATTGACCTGGAGCTACTACTTTTGTCCTACGATTCAAGCTTATACCTGGCGATCTAGTGTCTTTGTTTAGCAACCTTAGTTTTGGACGAGCTAGGCCTCTTCCAATTGGACTTGTTTGTTGGGCTTTTGCCAGCCCATTTTGCATGATTCCAAAAATGCCCATAACATTAGCCCCTAGCTTTCAATTCGTTCTGTGGATTGGGAATTGTAGTTTACTGGCAAAAGTTTACACTTATAATCTACAGTGTTGTCATTTCAGACTTTTGTCTCATCATCTTATCTACGCCATGCCATGCTTTTGATGCGCATTTCATAACCGTTGGCATGGCAGTGACTAAACCTCCTTTTTCACTGGACCATTTGATCAATAGCAACTAGACAGTCTCTAGATACATCGGTAAAGCCAGACCAGTCTATATAAGGTGTGAAAAACCTTTTTCTTTTTCATAAAATGACCCAATGGGTGTATTGGCTGAGCCCCCTATGTTTTTGATGATCTGGATCTTTGATAAAGAGATACAAGGCATGTATGGCCTGCTACATAGGAAGTTCGCATAGACAATTCCTCTCTGAATATTTTAGGAAGTTTTATTTCAATTTTCATAACTTTCTCATGGTGATGCTGATGAATTAAGTTTTTTCACCTTTGTTCTTTTCCTCCTTGCATGGTGAGTTAATCATTTGGTTTCTCTAAGTTCCTTTGGGACAATAAGACTAAAGGAGGAGTTCTTAGCTTAGGAAAAGGACAAGAAAAAGCTTAAGCAGTCAGCTTTGCTCGTTGATCCTCTAGCTCACCGTAGTTTAGTTCTATGAAGTTACCTTTTCTTTCAAGATATGATGGCTATAAGCTTGTTTTAATCTATATTCTTGAATCTTCATGTATACATTTACCTCGTTAAAAGAGGTTTTTAATGAATTTCTTCATATTTCCTTTCTTTTCTAAGCACATCATGTTGGATGTTTTGAATATCATGAAAGATAATATGTAAGTTGCTATGAATAGATTCTTGCAAATCATAGTTAAAGAAATAGTGATTAAGTTGAATGACTAATCGATCATATTAATTCATCTTAGTTGTTAATGAATTTAAGCATCAAAGTGCCTCAATGAGTGGAGTGTCTAGATAGGTAGCATGAAAGCTACACCTTAATATAGGTTAAATGCTTTGATAAGTCGCATGAGAGCTACACCTCTATTAGCATAAGTTAACTGCTTTGATAGGTCGTATGAGAGCTGTGCCTTTGAATGATAGGTTGCATGCATATGGTGCTATATAGTATGTCGTATGCATGCATTTGCCAGATAATAGATTGCATGCATATGGTGCCAAGAAGTATGTCATATGCATGCATATGCCAAATAATAGATTGCATGCATACGGTGTTGAGAAGTAGGTCATATGCATGCTAAGTAGAAGGCATATGCATACGATGCCAGAGAGTAGGTCATATGCATACTAAATAGAAGGTTGCATTCATACGGTGCCAGAGAGTAGGTCGTATGCATGTTGAGATATTGTCCATTTCGGAGTATCGACGGTTTCTTTCTCGGATGGCTCTTTATGGTTTTGTCCTTAAAGTATCAACGGGTTCCCTAGAATGGCTCATACGGGGCCTTCTTGAGAATGGGGGTGAGCTAATGTATTGTATTCTAAGCTGAAGAAACATTAGCTCCATTCTATATAGCATTTTGTTGAAACCTTATTCAATCATATAGTTGTGACAATTTTGGGAAAAAACTTAGGTGCTTTTAAGAAGAAAGTTGGTGCTTTTACTAACTTCTAAATGACATTACAAAATCGCATGGTTTTCATAGCATAAGTTTACTTTTGCTTAGGACTCTATTGTGGCTACCAAGATCACTGTCTTGTAGGGCATACCACATAATCTTTTAAGTGGCCTCTCTTGATCAGATCCTCAATCATATTTTTGAGTGCCCAACAATCTGAAGTATTGTGCTCGACTTCATTATGATAAGCTCAAAACTTGCTTATGTCTTTGCACCAATGAGGACTTTTTATGAGGTTAGGTGTCTGAAGTTTTCTTTATCCTTTTCTACTGCAAATATCCTATCCTGAGTGTGTAATAGGATGTTGTAGTTATTTTGATGCTTAGATCGCTCAGTCTTAACTTTTTTTACAGGTTCGGTTATCAGAGCTGCCCATGTCATTTTTACCATTGCTCCTCATTTCATTTTGATCAAAGTTGTTCGCCTCATCCTTATGATCGGACTTCTTTGGGCAAAAGGTTTCTTCTTACCTGATCTATTTGGCAGCTCGTTCATAAAACCCATCTAGGTCCTTTATTGGAGATTTGTATATGTTCTTATATAGCTTTCTATCTTTGTAGAGTCCAGCTGAGATCACTATTAGGATACTTTCACCAAATGGCTTTTCCACATTATTGATTTCAAGTATGAATTAGGTGATGTAATCTTTTAACGATTTATCCTTTTGTTGAAAGATCATCGTGAGGTGGCAGGATGGTGTGAGCTACTTTCTTAATGTTTTATACTGATTGATGAATTTCTTCTGGCATTCATCCTAACTATGAATATTGCGAGTTGGGAGACTCCTAAATCACGTCTGAGGTATGTCTCCAAGGGTAGCTAGGAAGGCACAGCATTTGACCAGTGAACTGGTTATTTAAAGATCCATTTGTACATTAAATACATCTAGGTGGTCATATGGATCATTATCCCTATTGTATTGTGAGATTGTAGGGATTTTGAATTTGTGAGGGAGAGGCTGCGTCTCTATTTCTCTAGTGAAAGGAATCTTCTCCTTGTAGTGATCTTGGCTATCTCGAGCTCGAGGGTGCTCCTCTAATTGTTTTGTCCTTAGGAATAGCTCTTCTATCACCAGATTCTATGCTCCAGATCGATAGCTAGAGGATCATTGACTCCTTTTACCTCCTTGATCGTGGGAGTAGCAACTTGAGGCCACAGGCCTTCTTGTTTTATTCGAGTTTTAAGCTCAACACGAGAGCCCGTGTTGATTACAATTTTGATTATGAGCCCAGTGAACCTCCGATCTTGTTCGTGAGCAATCTGAGTTAGCTAATTCAGCATGCTGAAGGATTTTAATTAGCTTATCCTTTTGAGCCCCTTCACATGGCTACTGGAGTGCTCCTCTGGATATAATGACCTCAACCTACTTTCATGTTCCTTAAGCTTGTGCCTGCGTAAGCACTTTAACCACCTTAATTAGTTCTTTCATCGTGTTCTTAATCATTTCCTGATGTTGGCGCCACGTTTGCATTTCGTTAGTCTTGGAAATAATAATAGCAGGTTAGCGATTATCCATGGGGCATAAGCTTGCGGTAATACCTAAAGCAGGGATAATAAAAGTGTCTGCTGCAGGAAGCACTAGTTCCCTATGCTATTTTGAGTGATCTTTCAGTTGGTTAGCTGGAGTGTTTGAACTTCTAGTAGTTTTTCCTCTAGCTATCGTAGTTGTATGGAAAATTAACCAAAATACAGTACGGGCCCTCGTTCTAGTGCCAAAATGTTGGCGGTGGAATCCAGTCGACCAAGAAAGTGTAGAAACCAAATCCGGTCAGGCAAAAAGTTATGTGAATCCTAAATTGCAATCTGGTTAAGTATGAAAGAGAGAGAGAGAGAGAGAGAGAGAGAGAGAGAGAGAGAGAGAGAGAGAGAGAGAGAGAGAGAGAG